>VSMD01122461.1:0-166495 GCA_008750895.1 Mirza zaza
AGAGTGAGATTTTGTCTCAAAAAAAAAAAAATGTCTTGAATTGTATTGTTCTCTGAACGTAGCATAAACAGTTTTGTGTATAAAAATTTTTATAGTGAATTTTATAAACACTAAAATTTGAGGACCACTAAACAAGAATAGAAGGAAAGCCCAAGTTTTTATTACCTAAACTACTTGGCTTTTCGGATAATAATTAAATCCTTGGTTGTGAATGAGGGGTGCATAGAAAATTCCATCTCTTGCCTGCAGGCTATATGCCATCCTCTTTTAATATTTTTTCTATAACCTTAAGATACACCAACGGATTTGTGGGTTGTTGAGAATATGAAATTACGTGGCATAACTTTACATTGGGGAGGGGCATATACTTGTTTATGAAGTGTATTCATAGTTCACAGCTAGGATCACTCACAGGCATCTCAAACTGAACAGGTACAAAACTGAATCCAACACCTTCCTTAACACAGACCAGCTACATCCTACAATTCCCTGAGATGACTTTTAAAAAGGACCACAAATTCTTTGACACTCCCTTCAAAAGGTGGAGCCTAATTCCCTTTCCTTTAAGTGTGGACTAGACTTAGTGATTTGTTTCTAAAGAACAGAATAAGGTAGAAGTGACAGGTTATGGCTTCTAAGTCTAGGTCCTATAAGGCACACTGGCTTCCTCTTTGTTCTTTCTGGGATCTCAGTCTGGGGGAAAGCCAGCTGCTATGTGGTAAGGACACTCGAGCAGCCCTGTGGAGAGGTCCCTGTGGCAAGGAACTGAGGCTTCCTGTAAAAAATCCAGGAAGGAACCGAGGCCTTCTGCCAACAGTCATGTGAGCGTGCTTTCCGGGAAGCAGGGCCTCCAGCCAGAAGACTGCAGCCCTGGCTGAGGTCTTGATGGCAATTTCATAAGAAACCCTGAGCCAGAACCACTTGGCTAATCCACTCTTGAATTCCTGATGCACAAAAACTGGGAAATAATACATATTTGTTGCTTTAAGCTGCTAAGTTTTTAGATAGTTTAGACACAGCAATAGTTAGCTAATACCTTCCCCATCCTAGTGAATGTCTCTATGTATCGCCTGGGCACCCAAGCCCCCAAACTGGCATTCATTCTTACCTTTTTTTTCTTTTCTGCCATTTCTTCCCAATTTAGTGAGCCATGCCATCCTGTAGATTTACTTTACCCTCTCCTTTCCATTCACACTGTTAATGCCTTAGTTCAAGTCCATTTTTGCATGCAGAAACTGCTTAACCTTTCTCTTTCTAATCTTAGCCCCACCTCCTCCAAATCACTAACTGAATATCCTTCTCAATCTCAACCTTGATGCCACCTTCTTGTTTATATCCTGTCAGCATTCCCACTGTCTCAAGGAAAGAGTCCTGCCTCCAGAGCAGGGCTCCATGAGCTGACCCTCAGCCGCAAACTTGAGCCTGCTCTCTCCTTCTCCATTCCACACTTGGCTCTGCTAATCTCGCTGTCCTCTGCAACTCAGTCCCGGGGACTCACCTCCAACCACAGAGCTGGGTCAGGTCCCACTACACCCTGTGCTCACCTCACATGGCTCCTGTCCGCATTCCTACTATTTCCCATTTGAAACATGTCTGCCTCTCTCTTCCTGACCCCACCCCCTCCAAACACACACACACACACACACAGAGAGCTCCTGGAGGAAGGGCAGTCCCAGGGCTTTGCACAAGGCTTAGCATGTGTTGGAGAAGAAGAAGTAACTAGGGAGCAACACACACAGAGAGGGGAAGGTGCCCTGCTCTTCTGGCACAGTGCTCCTCAGAATGTCTTGCTACACAGGGGAACTTGACCACCAAAATTCTCTTCCAACAAGTTCCTTTCTTCAAGGCAGGCTTTCTTCAAAATATAATTTGGAAATATCAGGTGACTCTCATGGAAGTGCTTTACAAAGAAGTAATTGCTCTGTACACAATTAGGCAAAGTTCACCCAGTGTGTCAGTTATTATGCCCTGTCTTACAACAGTAAAAGCTCCTCTTTGATGATGTTAGGAATAATTGGGAGTGGGTTTGGCTAAGAACAAGGTTCTTATAAAAAGGACAATTGCTTTTCTTCCTAATTGGAGACAGTCTTCAATGCTGGGGCACTGGCTTGTGCATGATGCCCAAGTGAGGGTCAGAACTGGTGGAAGTCTCAGCACAGACTCCTGCCACCCTGCCGGTCCCCTTCTTCCCCTTACTGCACCTGCTTAGCGCCACCTGGCATTTGTCGTTTGTGAAGACTGGTCTGTAGACACCTCCCTGCTCCACTCTCCTGCCCAAGGAAATAAACTCACAAGGGCGCCCCTCCCCAACAGTGCGATGAATGGCTGCATGCTCTCAGTTTTACTTCTTTCCTCTAAGTAGTTCAAGAGTGTGGAGTTACTCAAATGTCCTGGACAATCTGGCACCAGAAATACATAGATACTCCTTTAACTGCTGCTCAAGCAGTTATTATTTGCTGATCTACAGGGCATGGTAGAAGACTTGTCTGACTTCTTTAGAGCTAAGGTCAGCAAAGTTTTTCTGTAAAGAACGAGATACTAAATGTGTTAGGCTTTGCATTCCTTACAGTCTCTGTGGCAACCACTCAGCTCTGCCATAGCAGCACAAAAGCAGCTATAGATAATATGTCAATGAATGGGTATGGCTGTGTTCCAATAAAACCTAATGTACAAGAATAGGTGGCAGCCTTGATTTGACCTGGGGGGGATAGGGGACAAGTTTGACAACATCTGCTCTAGAGTCAAACAACTTGAATAACATTTCATTTTTTCAATGCTGGATATATTTTTTAAATTGTAAAGCATTCATATTGCTTCAAGTGGCACCCCAAATGTGTTTGTATGAGTATAAAGAGTATAAATTAAGGGATAGTTTTTGGCTGTATTAATCAGAATTTTAAATGCAGAGAGCCTTTCGGCAGCTGTTCTAAGATTATACAGTACAGAATACTCACAGATATACACCAAAATAGAGGTAAAAAGACACTTACTGTAAAAACAAAAACCAGACTTTTTATTTGAGCAGTCTGAATTTGATGGTGACACCAACATGAGATAGTTTAAAATTTCTCTAATCACTGCCATTCCCAACTGTGCTATGTTGAATCTCCCTTCCCTACAACATGTTTACTTTCAGTTACTAAAAATCTAATCTAGCTTAAAATGCCAATTTCTCATCTTAAAATTGTATCTCCTCCACTCTCCTGCCTGTGCCAGCTGGAGCTGTGCCAGAGGGGACTTGGGTAGGAAGGGCTCCTCCCACCATCCTCTTTCCATGGCTTGCCACATCCGTGAGGAGGGGCTGGGCAGATGGGGCCTGCACTGTGCCTTCACTCTTCTTCCCCGGCTGAACTTTGGGAACTCTCTCCCTCTATTCAAGACTCCTATGAGTTCCTGGAGGACCCACGGGCCTCCCCGTGGCCCGCTTCTCTGATACGGGAGATGTGAGATCCGGCTTCACCCTCACCTCTTCCCTGTGTCCTCAGCTCCTGCCACTGCCTCTGGCCGGGGCCTTCTCACCCTGGGTGGCATGTTAGCTTGGAGGGCTGTCATCACAAAGTATTACACACTGGGTGGCTTCACCAACAGAAATTTATTTTCTAACAATTCTGGAGTCTAGAAGTCTGAGATAAAGGTGTCAGCAGGGCTGGTGTCTTCTAAGGCTTCTCTCTTTGGCTTGTAGGTGGCTACCTTTTCCCTCTCTCTTCACTTAGTCATCCCCTGTGTGTGTTTGTGTGTGTGTCCTAATCTCGTCTTCTCATAAGGACACCAGTCAAGCTGCATTAGGGTCTACCCTAATGAATTAGTTTTTAACTTAAGTGCCTTTTTAAAGACCCCATTTCCAAATACTAGATAGGACTTCAACATATGAATTGGGGGAAGGGACACAATTTACCCCATAAGAGGTGGGATACTACAAAATGGTTCAAATCCACTACTGTCCATGGGGTCACAGTACCTGCAGGACACCCCTGCCACTTGCCTCTCCATACAGTGATGGTGCAAAGTCACCCCCACCAGCACCATCTCTCTAATGTTCTTTTCATTTGCTCAGGCAGGATCAGGGCAGACCCACAAGTCCCCTGTCTAAGCAGACATCCAACTGGGAGTGTGCTGCCAGGCTTCCTGGGGGAAGGCACCGCAATTCTTTACCCACGGCTCTTTTGGAGCAACCCTCACTTGGCTTTGGAGAGACCGAAAGTGACGTATCCTGGTACTCCTCACTAGTCAATGACTTTTGACAATTTCCCCACTCTCCTCCAGCCCAGTCTTCTGCTCATACAGACTGGGATGATGATTGAGTTTAGTAACTATCATTGGGTCACTTTTTAAGAGGGCTTGAGGGAAGCATCTAACCCGATTCTTGCCCTCTCTCTCTCTTTGGGATAAAGAGAAATTTGCACCATTTTGCCCTTGGCCTTGGCCCCTAGTTGCCCATTCAGTGACTAAAGGAAATTTTCCACTCCAAAAAAATTTTCTTACAAAAATATAATGGATAATCAAAAATGCCCATTAGTGGTGGAATGATTAAAAATAGCATGAAACTCATTATGGTATCAATGCAAAAAAATTTCTATGCATATTGACATAGAATGGTATTGAAGATATATTAATATTTAATTTTAAAAAATCAAGCTATACAATGGTATCTTTAGAATACCATTTGCATAAAATTATATACATTTAATTTATTTTTAAGACATAAATAATATCCAGAAAGAATAGAATATACTGTTAATGGTGGTTACCTATCTGTAGTAGGTAAGGGGAGGAAGGGATTTTTACTTTTTATTTATTTACTTTTCTGTGTTGTGTCAATTTTTAAAACATGAGCATGTGGCAACATTTTAAAGTAAAAAGGCCTGCTGGCCCACAGGGGGAAAAAAAAGTAAAAAGATAATTTAAAAATAGTGAGATTCTATAAGAGTTTCTAGAAATCTTTACTTGGAGACATCTGAGTTAATGTTAGAAAAAAAGAAGTGCTTAGTAAGTAGTAATTTCAGTTTTTTATCAGTAGCAATATTATGCCGTCATGTCCCATTGCCGCATTATCAGAGCTCTTGAGGTTTTCAAAACAAAGTGTAGGAAGCAGCAGAAATAGCAAAGCCCAAGAACTGAAATGTTAGCATCACCGAAGAAAGCCAGAAAAGCCCAGGCTCGGATTAACCCATCCTGACAGAGGTCCTGCTGTCTCCTCTTGGCCACATGTCTTTTATATTTGTTCATCTTCTCAAGTATTTTCTGAAGATCTAGCCTGTGTAAACAGTGGGCATATTAAAATAAACAAGAGACAGGCCCTACCTGCTTCTCACAAAAGTTGCTGAATAAAGCCTTGCTGGTAATTGCAACAGATTGTTTTAAATTTATCTAATTCTATCCTTGATTTGCAGTCTGTTTTTCAATATCTTCACTCCATCTTTTAATAGTTTCTCATTTTCAACAGTCTATTCTTTTTACTATGGTTCCTTTTACCATACTTTGTCTATTTTGTTAGATTTGCTGTTTTTGTCTTTGTTTTATCAGTTCTGAATTTTTCTTTATTATTATTCTTATTTGCTTATAAAAATTTCATTATCTTATTTATGTTCTTCTTATCCTTAAAGGAAAAACAAATTCTTTGATTTCATATAGTGATTCTCTGACTTCAAAAGTCTTATACTTTTAAAATTAACATTGTTTTTGACAGCATCCCTTTGAGGCATTCTTTCCTGTTCCAGTTTCACAGGTGAAGACAGTGAAGAGGCAGAGAATGAAACATTTCCATCTCAATGAGCAAACTGTCAGCTCCTGAAGAGCAGATAGTTCTGTGGTCAGGACAGTCCCCACAGGGGCAGAGAGCACAGCCAGTAGCCGGCACTGTGAGAACATTCGTTAAATAAATACAAGATGCGTCCACCCGTGTTGAACTTTTGGTAATACTGCCCCATTTTTATTTTCTGGATTTCCTTTCTGATGGATCCATTGTTCGGCGCTTTCCCCTAGCATTACATTCCTTTATCCTTCATTCCCACACAGTCACTGTCCGCAGTTGAAACTGAGTCACTTCTCAGACCCCAGTGAGAAGGGCCGGAAGTAGGCCTGCGGCCAGGCACCGCCAGATTCCCGGAATCCACCTCCAAGGTCAGCTCCCTTGAGCTCAAACCTGGGACGGGCAGGAGCAGACACAGGAAAAAATACCAGGGAGGATCTGTACCTGAGTGTTCCAAACCATCCTGGGGGGCGAAAGAGACACAGATGGGGACTACCGGTTAACATGTCTAAGCCAGCACTTCCCAAAGCCTATGCCCAGGTGAACAGTTCCACAGATCTATGCCAAAGGGCTCACTGCCAAATAAGTTTGGGAAATACCATATATTACATCTTCCTTAGGGGATTTCATAAGACACGTAAACCTATTATAGACTCTGAGATGTTCAATAGAAAATAAATCTGTTTGATTTTGTCTCATTTTGATCAAGGAATGTTTTCTTCTTACCTTTTCCTTTTCTTTTCTTTCCTTTTCTTTCTTTCTTTCTTTGTTTCTTTCTTTCTTTTTTTAATTGAGTAACATGTTTTAAGCAGAACAAAATTTGGAAAGCACAACTCGGAGACATAATCCTAGGGGATATGTAGACCTCTCTGGACATCTTGGGCTGCTTCTTATAAGAACCTAGAAAATGCAGCCTGAACTACTATGTGGTACTTTTACTTTTTCCGGAAAGTGTACAGGATAGCAGCTAAAGTCTCAAGACTCTGGAGTCAGACTGCCTGTACTAGAATCTGGCTCTGATGTTCATAAGTGTGTGGCTTTAGGCAAGTTACAGAATTCCTATGTGCCTCAATTTCCTTATCTGTAAGATGGGGAAAGTAACAGTACCTACTTAGAAAGTTGTAAGGATTAAATAAATTGATTTACATAGAGATAGAGAACACCACCTGGCAAATCATAAATGAAACTGCAGAAGGGTTAGATATTGTTGTCAATATTTCAGTAATTTTGTTAGAAGTTAGACTAGAAAAGTGGTTATCCAAAGCAGGTGTCCTGGGTCCCAATGGCATTTTTTGAAGAAATAGAAGAATCCAGTCTAAAATTCATTTGGAATTCCAAAGGACCTCAAATAGCCAAAACAATCTTGAAAAGGAACAACAAAGTTGGAGGTCTCACACTTGCTGATTTCAAAACTTACCACAGACCTATAGTAATCAAAGCAGTGTGGTATTGGCACAAAGACAGATATATAGACCAATGCAATAGAATAGAGAGCCCAGAAATAAACCCTCGCATATATGGTCAAATGATCTTTGACAAGGGTGGCAAGACCATTCAATAGGGTAATGGCCATCTCTTCAACAAATGGTGCTGGGAAAACTGGATTTCCACATGCAAAAGAATGAAGTTAGACCCTCACCTTATACAGTATACAAAAATTAGCTCAAAATGGATTAAATACCAAAATATAAGACCTAAAACTATAAAACTTCTAGAAGAAAACAAAGGAGAAAAGCTTCATGACATTGGATTTGACCATTATTTCTTGGCTGTGACACCAAAAGCACAGGCAACAAAAGCAAAAATAGATAAATCAGACTATATCAAACTTAAAGACTTTGTGTATCAAAGGATGCAATCAAGAGTGAAAGGTAGGCCTGGTGCCGTGGCTCACACCTGTAATCCTAGTACTCTGGGAGGGCGAGGCAGGCGGATTGCTCAAGGTCAGGAGTTTGAAACCACCCTGAGCAAGAGCGAGACCCTGTCTCTACTATAAATAGAAAGAAATTAATTGGCCAACTAATATATATAGAAAAATTTAGCCGGGCATGGTGGCGCATGCCTGTAGTCCCAGCTACTTGGGAGGCTGAGGCAGCAGGATTGCTTGAGCCCAGGAGTTTGAGGTTGCTGTGAGCTAGGCTGATGCCAGGGCACTCACTCTAGCCTGGGCAATAAAGCGAGACTCTGTCTCAAAAAAAAAAAAGAGTGAAAGGCAACCTATGGAATGAGTGAAAACATATATAAATCATATATCTGATAAGGGGTTAATATCTTGAACATATTTTTTAAAACTCCTAAAACCCAAAACCAAAAATATAAATAACCTGATTTTAAAATGGCCAAAGGACTTGAATAGGTATTTCTCTAAACATGATATATACATGGCAAAAAAGCATATTAAAAGATACCCAACATCACTAACCATTAGAAAAATGCAAATCAAAACTACAATGATATACCAACTCATACCCATTAGGATGGCTATCAGAAAACCAGAAAATAATAAGTATTGTCAAGGATGTGGAGTAATTGGAACACTTGTGCACTGGTGGTGGGAATGTAAAATGATAAAGCCACTATGAAACAGTGGTAGTTCCTCAAAGAAATTAAAAATATTATTGTCATATGATCTTCTGATTATATATCCAAAAGAATTGAAAGTAGGATCTCACATAGATATTTGCTCACAAACTTACACAGCGGCATTAGTTAGAATAGCCAATAGGTGGAAGTAACTCAAGTGCTCATTGACATATGAATAGATAAACAAAATGTGGTAATATAAATACAATATTATTCAGCCTTAAAAAGGAAGGAAATCCAGTCACAGGCTACAAAAATGGATGAACCTTAGGGACATCATGCTAAATGAAATAAGATAGTCACACACATAAAAACCACCTATCTGAAGTTATCTAAAGCAGTCAAGTTCATGGGAACAGACTATAGAACAGTGGGTAGCCAGAGGCCAGGGAAAGGGAAAAATGGAGAGTTGTTGTTTAATGGGTATAGAGTTTTAGTTTTGCAAGATGAAAAAGCTCTGGGGATTTGTTGCCCAGCACTGTGAATATACTTAACACTACTGAACTGTACACTTAATGATTAAGATGGCAAATTTTATGTTATATTTTTCTTATCACATTAAAAAAAAAAAAAAAGCAGGTGCCCTGGGAGCGGGTACAAGATAGATTTTTTTCTAAGCTCACAAAACCACCTTCGGATCATAAACTGCTAATTGTAGCCTGATAGGGAAATTAGAACTCTGGGACCTGCCTGTGAACGATCTCATTTTGTGGATATCCGCTCGGGTGCACTAGACCTTGATTTCCTGGGACAGCTGATGCTTCTGCCATGGCTTCAAGATAAGCATCATTTTTATACCTGAATTACCAGAATGGTGCTCTTCAACTGTTTCCACAATCAAGTGTATCATATCAGCATGTGGAAATAAATTATCCCAGAAGGTCACATAAAAATACATATAAAAATGTCCCAGAATTATGCTCAAAACTCCTTTCAGGAAATTCTTACCAGCTAGAAATTTTTTTAAAAACCAGTAATTAAATCTAACCCAGACAAATGTGTCTTTTTAAAGAGATACCATCACCTTGAAATTTTTAATCAAGCCCAAATAGTTTATTTTAAAGATGAACTGATATCATTATTATTATTATTTTTGAGACAGAGTCTCGCTCTGTTGCCCAGGCTAGAGTGGTGTCAGCCCAGCTCACAGCAATCTCAAACTCCTGGGCTCAAGCAATCCTGCTGCCTCAGCCTCCCAAGTAGCTGGGACTACAGGCATGCGCCACCATGCCCGGCTCATTTTTTGTATTTTTGGTAGAGACGGGGTCTCACTCTTTCTCAGGCTGGTCTCAAACTCCTGAGCTCACAGGATCGTCCTGCCTCGGCCACCCAGAGTGCTAGGATAATGGACGTGAGCACCCCACCGAAATGAGATTATTAATACATAAACAACAACAAAAAACCCTGAGGAACTCTCAGAATCGTGGGAAGTGGCTAAGGCAGAGGAGTGACAAAGTGAGACCTGCCTGAACAAGCCAGTATTAATAGGAGCCAGTGACTATGATAAAAACCTTGGGAGAAAGAAGAGATTTTGGTCTTGACCTTATCAAGAAGCCCCTGGGAAGAGGGAGCAATTTAGACTTTCAGAGGGGCTTTACCTTCTCAGAAATATTTTAAAAAGGACTTGCAGCTTGTTCGTTATAAAAATACATGCTATTTGCAGAAAACTTAGAAAATTTATTTTACGTATAAAAATAAAATTATATATTTTAAATTCAGTATCAGCCTGCCCAGCCTCATTCCTCTTTTGATAACGGCACCTCTATATTCCCCTTGGAGAATCATTCCTCCATCACGCTGAGTCCAAAGGTTTTGACTGTTGAGGCTAACTACTCCCCTCTTCGGAGACAGTCACGTGACCCAGGCCTGCCCAATCAGCAGAGTCCCCACCCCCTGCCAACTGTGATTGGTTCCAGGAATAAGCATGTGACTCCACTTGTTCTAGTGAGACTCCACCCAGACTTTGTGGAAACTTCTG
Organism: Mirza zaza; assembly: GCA_008750895.1. Taxonomy (NCBI): domain Eukaryota; kingdom Metazoa; phylum Chordata; class Mammalia; order Primates; family Cheirogaleidae; genus Mirza; species Mirza zaza. The sequence goes on from VSMD01122461.1 coordinate 10,311, forward strand.
GAAAAAAGAAACCCTTTCTGGGGTGATTGCCCACTGAAGATAATGTAAACCTGAGGGGACTATAGAGAAAGGAACCCAATCTATTGAGAAACAGAGGCAACAGGTGGAAAAAAGAATGATAAACATCAGCTGCATGACTGGAGCTTCCACCTCTGTAGACAGCCTGGTTAATTCCTGAGTTTTTCATGCTAAAAGCCAAGTAACGTGCTTTTTAGCCTAAGCCAGGGAAAGTTGGGTTTTTGTCACCAGCCACCCAAAAATAACCTGACTGATAAGACATATTGGGAAAAATATGTATGCTCTCAGAGAGCTTACATGTGGTATATTCTTTATAAACACAGGGCTATCTCTCATATGAATACCAGGGTGGTGATTCTTGAAATCAGCTGACCCTTGTACATTTGTTGGATGAATGCATTTGTGTGTATGGCTCCTCTAATCCTAATGTCCTGTGAGGAGAGGACATGACCTGAAACCTGAGGACACTTTTTAAAATTTTTTTAAAATCTTATTTTTTAATTGACAAATAATAATTGTATATATTATGTTTATGGGTACAGGGTGATGTTTTGATGCATATTTACATTGTGAAATGATTAAATCAAGCTAATTGACATCCACAGCCTCACATACTTACTTTTTTGTGTGGAAAAAATATTTAAAATCTACTCTTTATCCTAGCACTCTGGGAGGCCGAGGTGGGAGGACTGCTTGAGCAGTCAGGCTGTTTGAGACCAGGCAGAGCAAGAGCAAGACCCTATCTCTTTAAAAAAAAAATCTCTACTATTTTAGTAATTTTGAAATATACAGTGCATTCATTATATTATTATTTATTATAGTCACCACTCTGTACAACAGATCACCAAAGCTTATTCTCCCTGTCTAATTGAAATTTTGTACCCTTTGATCAACAAGTCCCCCATGCCCACCCCCCACCCTCCCAGCCTCTGGTAATCACCATTTTACCCTCTACTTCTGTCAGTCTGAGGCCACTTTTGGACAAAGCTACTTGAGTTTGTTTGCCCTGGTAGTTTGCCCACCAGCCTTGTTTGCTTCCAGACAAGTCAGAGGGAAGGGGAGAGAGAAGTAGGAGTTGGCTGCAGTCTCAGCTGCAGGGCAGCTCCGAAGTCCCTACTCTCCCTTCCTGCCTCTGGTTCTCACTTCCTCCACCTTCCCAATGGTTGGGGTCTAAGAGATCCAAGTTAGCTACCTCTTAGCAATGGGAAAATTCTAGAAAAACACTTAAACATTTCTATGCTCTTTGAGGACTCTGGACTCCCTTAGATTCCCAATGCAAAGCTGAAAAACTTCAAGTCCTTTCATAGCTCCATCCCCAGACTCATTCTCCTGCAAGGAATTTCTCCTTAGCCTCTCAGACCAGTTTAAGAAAAACAATGCTCACAAATAGGGAGGTGATCTACCACAGTGGGATCAATGGCATCCGTCCCACTTCTGCTTCTTTTTAACCATGTAACTGTGATAAAGTTACTGGACTTCTCTAAGACTTAGTTTCCTCATCTGCGAAATGGGTATGATAGGAGAGATTTCAAAGAGATAAGCAATAAAGTATTCGGCAAGAGTTCTAATATATTATCACTTTTAATATTACTATTATTAGAAGATTTGGGGCTAAACTAAGCCTTCTATATTCACTGTGAGTCTCCAAGGTGGTCATAGAAACCTTGAAGTGGTATGTAAACTCATCACAGAAGTATGACAAATGATTTCAGGAGGTTGGGGGGGCCTGTCACCAATCAGAAACATCAGGAATTCCTGACACATCCACTGTTACATTCCTAAAGTATCTATTATGGGCTTAATTGTGTCATTCCCCCTCCCCTAAAATTTATATGCTGAACTCCAGGTTAGTCCAGTACCTCAAAATGTCAGTGCATTTGGAGGTAGGATTTTTGCAGTGGTAATTAAGTGAAAATGAGGTCACTAGGGTGGGCCCTAATTCAATATGACTGGTGTCCTTGTAAGAAGAGGAAATTTGGACACAAACACACGTAGACAGAAAACCATGAGAAGACATGGAGAGAAGGTAGCCATATGCAAGCCAAGGAGAGAGGCCTCTGAAGAAACCAACCCTGCCAATACTTTGATGTGAGACTTCTAGCCTCTGGAACTGTGAGAAAATACATTTCTACTATTTAAGCCATTCAGCTCAGCTTGGGGTACTTTGTTATGGTGGCCCTAACAACTAATATAGTATCTGATCTTCACAGGCACATCCAGTTTCAAGGAGAAGAATCTTTACTCTGGAAGGAACATATCAGTCACTTTGTTCATTTTCTCTACTAGGAAGCCCCTCTATTGCTGCCTGACAGATCTACAGGAAGAGAGAGAAAGACAAGTTAGGCCCCTCGAGACTGAGAGAAAGAGGCCATCACCTTTACTTACATGTACCCCACTGCAGAGTATAATCACATTCTACAAAGCTAATTTATAAGACTTGATTAATTTCATACTCTCCAGAGGGATACTTTCAGTAATCATACAGCTACACTCACCTCACGGCAAGAACTGATTCATTTAGCCATTTCTTTCTCATTGCTATGTCTTTTTTTTTTTTTTTTTTTGGAGACAGAGTCTCATTCTGTGGCCCCGGCTAGAGTGCCCTGGCGTCAGCCTAGCTCACAGCAACCTCAAACTCCTGGGCTCAAGCGATCCTTCTGCCTCAGCCTTCCAAGTAGCTGGGACTACAGGCAAGCGCCACCATGCCCAGCTAATTTTTTCTATATATTTTTAGTTGGCCAATTAATTTCTTTCTATTTTTAGTAGAGATGGGGTCTCGCTCTTGTTCAGGCTGGTTTCGAACTCCTGAGCTTGAGAGATCCGCTTGCCTCGGCCTCCCAGAGTGCTAGGATTACAGGCGTGGCTATGTCTTCATTGTGTAAATGTAGACAGCTATTCAAGGGGAAAAATGTGCTCATGGTTTTAAATAATTGTCATTTACAGAATTATAGCATTACATGGGATTCTATGACTCTGTCTTATAAATCACTCATATTTTCAGGTGACCAGGTACCTGCTGATAGAAGTACTGGGAAATAAACTTCATTGCTTAAAACCAGCCACACACCCATCAATCTAGTTAGAAGTAAACTTGAGCTTATAAACTGGCAAGTACATGAGAAATTTGGGGAGACGTTCATCATAGGAAATCCAGTCTCTGCCTTTATAGCAAAGACATGAGCTTTGATCACCCCTGAACTTGGTCTAATGCGCAAAGAAAACCTTCCCATGGCCAGCCCAGGGATGAGGACCAACTCCATCCCAAGCTTGCTTGTTTTCAGTTATCAATGCCAACCTTTCTACACAATAGCGGTCTCTAGCTCTCCTTTCATCTCCATTTTACCTCTCCTTCCAACCTACCTCTTACTCAACTGCTCTCTTGGGATCACACTCTGTTGGCTTCACTCCTATTCTATTTTAAGAAGAGCTATTTCTAGCACTTCCAATTTCATCAACCTTTCCTGGATACCTCTGGGAGTTGGATGTAGAAAAATGTAATCATTAAGTGGTAACATCTTTATTTCTCTGGTAATTCTCTTGCATCTTGGGCAATGGTGGCTTTATGAATGGGACTTTCATGTTGGGTTTGGACAACACTAAATCCAGCTTTTCAGGGCAATATTGAAAGCACATGTTTGGTTTTCAGTTTTTGTGTTGGAAGGGATTTTGAAAGATTTCTATCTCCAAGCAAAACTATACCCAAATCATTCTGGTTATCTGCTTAGGGTTTCCAAGCCAGTTTCCCACAAGCTTTGACAGATGTACCTTCTCTCTGCTACTCACTGTTTGTTTCTCAAGCTGTTCATTCGGGTATGAGTTCAACAAATGTTTGAGTCCTAGACCCACGTGGAAAATGTTAAGCTAGTCTGGGGGAGGGTATACTGCAAAGAGAATGGATTAGAGACACATTCTACTTGGAGAATATTTAAAATCTAGGAGGATAAAGAGAAAAAGACACATACAAGTTCACACAAAACAACACAGGAAGGGCTAAATGTCATGAGAGGTAATCATGGAATTTCAGAGACAGGAGTAGTTCCTCTAGCTGTGGGGTAGAGTGGATCAATCTGGAAGTCTCCAGTAAGAGGCGGCATTTGGCCTCGTGGGTAAGCTGGTGAGGTAGTGAGGATAAATTACATCTGATCTGTTCTGTTCCCTTTCTTCCCACTTTCTCCCTAGCCCCTACGCCCAGGGTCAATACTCATTCTGTTTTGTGTTGGCGGTGGGAAGCCAATGTTTTTTGAGCTGAGCATTGTGACTGGCGACAGACTGGCAATGGTGCAGGAGAAATGGAAAGCAAGATGGGAGGTAGTAGTCCACCTGAAACGTAACCAAGGCTGGAACTGTGCCTGGCAAGGAAAGAAAGGAGGTAGTTCCAGAACTGCAGACACAGGAGAAAGCAGTTGTGCTTGAAAATAGAGGAAGATGAGAACCGACTAGGGAGGTGCCTGCAGAAGAATTGGCAAGCCCTCTGGAAAGTCATCGTTTCATCATTTCATTCTTCATGATTGAGAACTTGCAGTCTTGGTGAGTTACTTGATATAAGTTAATATAAGCAAAGTAAAGAAAGCATGAGACTCTCTCCTCATCAGAACAAGATAGAGCCAGCCCATACCTGCTTCATCAGCCTTCAGCCACGGTCTCAGTGCTGGACTGTGGTCTCTATGACTACACTTCCTGTGTTAACAAGTGTGCAAAAATTTACTGAGGTGCTCCTGTTGGGGTGGGGTGTGAAGACAGGATGGTGACATTTTCCTCCAGTCATCCTCTTACCTATTAAATCTACCTCATCCATGAATCCTTTACTTGCTCCTCTAAACAAAGGAAATGGAGCAACACTCTCCCTACCTTTAAGCACCCAGAGACCTTCACTTATACCTTGTATGGAATTGATTTCTCTCTGCCCTTTGCAAGCCATTTGTTTTACTTCCCCCTTCCCACTGGAGTGAGGTAGGAGATTGCATCTTAATTACCTTTGCATCACATGCAGTCCTTGGGGACAGCATCCTGTTCATAACACATGCACAAGTTCTGAGAATGGAGTTCAGTGTCATTTTCCCCAAATGTATATAAGTCTAAAAGTTGTAAAGGAAGCAGGAAATGCCACCTTATCTTAAAAATAGAAGAGTGGTGGGTCTTTTTTAAGTCCTGAGAAATGCAAATGCATGGACCAGATTTTGCTAAGGGCTTATCAAAGGCCCTGGGCTGACAGAGAGAGAAAAAAAAAAGGCACACAGTCAAGCACTGGGAACCCTGGGCTGTAATCCCAGCCCAGCCAGCCCCTGACTGGCTGTGATCTTAAGCCAATCACTGCCTTGAACTAGGGCTCATTTTCTTGCTTGTAAACTCAAGAACCAAATCAAAATGAATTCTGAGATTTAGTTCAGCTTATATTACTTTAAGCAGTTAACCCTCAGGATGCAAGACCAATACAGAGAATCAGACAACTATCAAAACAGCAGGCAAATAGCCTATTGTCAGAACAAGATAGAGCCAACTTTGGCAGCAGCCTTCAAATGACAGTGATGCTCAGATGGTTGGGGGGCTTCTGCTCTTGCCTCTTCTCTTATGCACCTCTCATGTACCTGCCCACCAGCACCCTGCAATTCCTGCCATTATTATTCCAGAAGGAGCCATGGTCACATGTTCTTTGTCAACTCTGGTGCTGACAGGATACCAGGGGGCAGAATCTGTCCTTTGACACCTTTCTTTCTGCCTCTTCTCATCCCTTCTCCCTTCCCCCAACTACACCCTTAACTCTAATTTGTAAGGAAATGAGAAACTATCCCATATGCAAATACTGCTCTGGCAGGAGCTTGGTTCATGTAAAGCCTCTGATGGCAAAGTCTTGACATGGCGAATGAAGGGCAAACAACTTCAGGCTAGTTAAGAAGGAAAATTCAGCTTTTGTTTGCTGTAGGTGAACTCAAGCTTTTGCAGTGTAACCTATGTTGAATTCATGAACCCACTGTAAAAACCCCACACCTTGTCATCTAGCTAGCTGGAAAGTATGAAGTTTTAAGATCAAGAAAGTACTGTGATCCTTTATTCTTTATATATAAGTATCTTGTATTGAAGAGAAATCTTTCCAGGAGTACAAAGCCACTGAAGAATAAAGAAACCAAGTAGAATGAAAATGGAAATTCACTGGGATGAACCAAACCACAGGAAAAAAGTTAATTTGACTTCTTGTTAATGGAAAGGAGAATCTGGCTCATTATCCTTAAGTACCTGTGGGGCATTAGACCTTATTTAGGACTCCAAGGGAGACTTTTGCATTACAAAGCTAAAGCGCCAGGGGATGTTTAGGTGCTGCTGACTTTGAATGACAACACCGTCAACTTGCTCTTTGTTTTTGAGTTGCAGAGCAGGGTCCAAGCTATTTTAAAGTACAGAGTTTTCACTGTCCTCAAAATGTCTAATTTGCCAGAGACATTTCCATAAAGGTCATTTTTTCTTTTTTTACTTCTCAGATAAGAATGTTCTTTTATCAATTTAGAGAAATGCCATGGACCATATTTTTGATCACCAGGCATGTTAATATAATTAGTCCATAGTTTACATTCTGTGCATATTATCAATTATGATTTTAAGAAAACTTTCATCAAATGCAGATTTTGAAATGGACTCACGCAGGAGCAGATCCCATTTTTCTCCATAGGAGAGGCTTGGGGAGCCATCTGGTTGGAAGTGGTCCAGGAAGCTGAACTCTGAACAGCAGCAGTTTACATAAGATTTGAACCATGTCAAGAGTTCACATCAAAGAGGGGGCAGTTTATGAAGATTATGCCTTTCATCATTAAATCAACATGGCCAGTACTCTGATTTCAGGCAGAATCATACTTTAAATCACTTCTCTAGGTCGGAGTCTAGTTTTGTTTCCTAGTTTCCACATAGGAATTTAATAATCTGTGTGTTTCTTGGTTGAAATTGACCAGGTGGTATTTTTTTTTTTTAACATCTCATATAACTTAGTTTCTCAGTGAAATATCAATATCCTCTCAGTAGAATATTCTTTCTGTCTCTAGATTTTTTAAATACAATGAGAACAACATAAGCCTGTTTTTGAGGATGACCTATTTTTGCAGCTTAAAACTCAGGTAAGACTTAAAGGTTATAAGATTCTTTAGAAAAATAGAGAAGTGTATGTTACTATCTTCAACAACTATTAGGAATAAAACACAAAATAAAAATGCCACTCTACCAGGGCTGTCGTGCTTGTCAAATAATCCAAATAGACATTATAATATTCATTAAGCAATAGTCCTAAACAGTTTCAAAGCTGTCACTTCCTTTGCTTTTCTATCTCCGTTTTCATCGCAAACATAAAGAATACAAAATGATTATAGCTATGCGGCGTCTGTTTTTCCTAATTACCTGATCTCCAAGAAAGAGGCGGAGATGGCATAAAGACCACAAGGCTTCCCAGTGTAAGCTGATCCAGAATGAAATGTAGCTGCCAGCTGTCAGTTGCGAGGGGCTGGGCAGAATTGAGCATCGTCTCACCCACCTCCCGGCTCCCCCTCCAACTTCCCAGCAGCAACAGACTAGCCTTTGAGAACGATACTCTCCATCGCAATCTGTCCTCCCCTCACCCGATCCTCCTAAAGCTGCACCAGGATCCACCTACCTGCTGAGGATGAGAGGAGGCTTGCTAACGGGAGGACGAGAAGGATGCACGGTTACAGCTCTTCAGCATCTCTCTCCTGGAGCAGTTAACTAGAAATACAGATTCGCCTCCATTTTCTGGTCACGTGATCTCTGGCACATCTAAATAAGGATGATCACCTGCCTCCCAGATCTCTCAGTGCACCGGCCGCTCCCACTGGGGGCCAGGGCTGGAGCTGTGCTGAGTTTCATTTGGGAATATACAATAAATACTCTCTCGCCCAGGTTGTGGAGTCAGAAATGCCCTTTGGTTTTTATGCCGGCTCAGGAAAACTGCTGCCATCCCTGTTTCTGAGTGAGATGCGATGATGCGAATGGGCTCAAAGCGCAAGTTGTAAGAAATTTAGTTCTCCTGAAACCTCTTTAAAAAATCCTGTAGCTTCACAGCACATCCATATAAGATGGCAATTTAATTATCTTCATTTAATGAATAGTGGTTAAGATCATAATAGAATGGACTGTGGAAGTGTAGCAGGACGCATAAAGAAGTCTGATTGAAGGTTCTAGAGAAAGTTAGGATGCTTGCCCAGGATTCCCACAGCTTTGGCTTTTGGGAGACAAAGGTGTGCGGAGGCTAAAGTGGGCCCTGAAGTCAGAAGGCCCCAGTTATTAGCAGCTGTGCGTGTTACTAAACCACACAGTGCCTCACACTGCTCATTCACAGAAGGGGTAATAATTATAATGTTCCTTTAAATTTGTAAGATAACCTGTGTAGAGAGTCTGGGTTAAAATAAACTCATAATAAACCTTAGCTACTAATATTATTATTAATTCTAAAAATGCCAGCAGAAATATTGATGTGGTTAAGGCAAATAAAATATAATGAAACATTTATATAACAGAAAGCCATACATTCATTTGTGTGATCTTCAAAGAAAAAAATATATTATGAGATAAATCAAAGACTTCTGGTCATAATCAGGAAAAATGTCAATTTGGAAAGTAGCTAGAAATCCCATGTTACATGATCTCTTCCCTTTTTTGGTGAGGGGTGGGGTGGGAGAGGACTATGGTGGAATAGGGGGGTGGGACAGTTTTAGGTTTCTCCAATGTACTGGGGGAACAGTTAACTAATCCTGTACATTAATGTCTCAGAATGCTTTTCAGAAGCTGAAGTTCCATCACTCTCCAGTTAAGCCAGCTGTGCTGATCAGTCTCCAATTAATCCAACTCTAGTGGACTGGGAAAGTGAATTACTCAGCAGAGAACAGGGTGGTATGTCCTTAAGAGACTTTAGCTCCTGTTCTTACAGTGAGGAGAGGCAGGGGGGAAGGGAAGAGACGGAGAAAATTTTATGCCTTTATTTAAACTATAAGAATTATGAGTAGTTATGAAATACTTTCTCAGATGCCATGGAGGAGATTAGAGGTGGGGCTCACAGAAGGGTGTCACCTTGCAGGGTCACTCACTGACTAGGTCAGTGTCTCAAAGGCAAGATGGGTGAAAAATGGTTAGGGAAGAAAAGATGACTTCAGAGCTGGTTGCATCCTGGGAATGTCTGTCCAGGGTGAGGGCTGAACAATGGGGCTCTTGTCTTTAGGAAGGGCTGGCTCACTGGAGAGAGGGTCCCCTCCCCACAAGGGATAGGCAGCAATTGAAAGCTCCAGAACAGACTCTGTAACTAATTCTGTTTAAAATAATACCATCTATTTTAAAAGTCACCAGTTGATATGGAAAGTGATTAAGTTATTGTCGTCAGGCCAATCATAGCTACCTTTAAGACATTTAAGTAATACTTCATTAAATGGGAAGTGTGGCACATGGGTTATGACCAGTGACACTTCTTTTGTCTTGGAAGATGTTTTCCCAGATTTGTGCCAGGGCAAAATAGTCCTAACTCAGAGTCAGCTGGGCACCGGAGAAAATGTATTATTTTATTCATTAGGTGAAGGCAGTTATGATTTTTTTTTTTTAAATAAGAATTACTGCTTAAATGCAATAAGTAGCATCCCGATTATTCTATTAACAAAAAGGGCATGGTAAATGTCAAATTCTCCAGTGGAGTTTTAGTTATTCCCTGAAAGCCTAATTAATACTTTCAAGCTATTCTTTAACAAATTGAGGTTTAAAAGGTAAAAATGAAAAAGTTTTTTGAAGATTATATATGGTCAGCTGCTGCTTGAGTTGATACCATTAACAGATGACTGAATAGAACAATGTTTCCTCTCTGATAAGGAAAAGGTCATTCAAACTGAAGAGATTGTAATACCCATGGTCTATGCAACAGATGACCAAGAAAAAAACTGGATAGACACACCTATTTTTTTTCTCCATGAGGTTGAGTGGAGTAAATTACAGCATTCTCAGAAAACTGAAAGGCTATAAGAATCTTGAAGGAATTATAACAAACAGGAGAAATACCAGAACACTAAAAATAGATAACTATAGCTTCAAATTTCAAAAGAAGGGAAGAGATGGATTTTGAGATGCAACTTGAGAAAAGAAAGATGTATATTGCTTCCAAACTAAATGTAGTACATCTCCCTTGAAAAAAGAAGCAGCAAACCCCAGAAATTATCACAGCTTCATTAAAAGCAAATTATGTTGGACAAACTTCATTTTCTTTTCCATTCATTCAAGCAGGCATTTTTATGGGGTGTCTAATATGTGGCAGGTGCTATTCTAAGCACCAGTGGCAGAGAGACAGACAAGACAATCCAAACATCTGCTTTCCCAGAGGTTATGTTCTCATAGAGGAGACAGATACAACAAAATCAATTAAATAAATAAATAGAAGATATTTTCAGATAGAAAAAAAGTGGTAAGAAGAAGAGAAGGCAGGATGAACCAGGGTTCTCAAAGTCAGCACGACTGACATTTGGGTCTGGGTATCTTTTGCCGTGGAGGGTGCTCTTGTGCATTGCAAGATGTTGAGCAGCATCCTTGACCTCTACCCATTAGAAGACAGTAGGACCCACACTAGTTGTGACAACCAAAACGTCTCCAGTCATTGGCAATGTCTCCCTGCTGGTTGAGAACCAGCAGCTTGGACTTCTCTACAAAGAGTGACCCAATCCTGGACTTTTTTATAACCTTTGTTCCAAAAGAACTCTCATATAGGTCTTGGAAATAGATCCTCTACTGTACTGGAGAAACAGTTAACTAATTCTGTACATTAATATCTCAGTATACTTTTTAGAAGCTGAAGTTCCACTATTCTACAATTAAGCCAGCTGTGCTGAATAACTTCCGGTTGCTTCTTCAGCTCCACTCTCCTACTTTCTCCATCTTGTTTTCTACCCTGAAGGCTCCTCACCCTCTGACTTCCAAGAGGTTTTGACTGATAAGACCTCTGTAGAAGATAAGAGGGAGAAAGGAGACTGAGGTAAGGACAGACATTCACCTGGTTCCTTCCCAGTGAAAATGCCTCTGGCTAGCTGTGTCTCCCTCAGGCTGTTACTGCTTCTCTCAAGGTGGCCTTTTCTACTGGAAATTTTAACCACTCTCTCCCCTTATCCCTGACATGTAGGAAGAATAACAAGTATATTGCTACTATTCCTGGGCTACTGCATTATTCTTTGTGGGTTCTGCATACTTTGCCTCCATCTTTGTAAATACTCGGGGTTTTTTTGTTTGTTTTTTTTTTTGTTCTTTTTTTTTTGAGACAGATTCTCACTCTGTTGCTCAGCCTAGAGTGCCATGGCATCAGCCTAGCTCACAGCAACCTCAAACTCCTGGGCTCAAGCAATCCTCCTGCCTCAGCCTCCCAAGTAGCTGGGACTGCAGGCATGTACCACCATGCCCGGCTAATTTTTTCTATATATTTTTAGTTGGCCAATTAATTTCTTTCTATTTTTAGTTGAGACGGGGTCTTACTCTTGCTCAAGCTGGTTTTGAATTCCTGACCTTGAGCAATCCTCCCGCCTCAGCCTCCCAGAGTGCTAGGATTACAGTTGTGAGCCACTGCGCCCAGCCTGTAAATACTCTTTACTAAATATCTCTTGAATTTTCCTAATTTGAATGTGTCATCCCCTTCCTGCTGTGTGTATATACTAATACACCCTTCTTTCAAAAGTCATGCCGCCCCCTGTCTTCCTCAAATACCATCAATTTTCATGGAGGTTTTTTTTTTTCCTTGAAGGAAGCTATGCCACTAGTTTTATTGTTTCAAGTTTCCAGCTGGAGAAGCACCTTGGATTTTTCCTCAAACTAGAAGGTAACACAACACAAATGGGTCCCTCTGTGGGTGTTCTTCCCACAGGACAGCTGAGTTGTACTGCTGCATCTTGGCACCCATTGCTCTCTCTTGCTGTAAAATCCCTCACCACAAAATACCACATCTATAAATATTTGGAAAACTGAAATGAACATTGAGGGCTTTGATTCTCTCTTTTCCCTTTCTCCGGCCGCACGAGTTGGTCCCACACGCCACAGATGGGGAGCAGCCCACTGACAATGGCAGCACGCTCACGGGTCTACTGTGATGGGAAGTATGTGTTCAGGCCTCAAAAGAGCTCAGTATGTCACCAGAGAGGCTGAAGAGTCAGGGACAAGTTCTGGTTCAGTTATTCTCAAAATATCTTGTTGGGAATTTTGCTATTACACTGTATGTGCCTTTCAATGGTATAATGGGGGAACAGGAAGGAATATACCAACCTATAGAAGAAATTCAAGAAAAACACATTTGGCAGCTGTGTTTCATTGACAAGCATTGGGGTAGAAGTGAGAAGACTTAAGCTTAAGTTCCAACTTCACTTTCTCATTTCTGGGTGACATTAAGCAGTTCATTTATTAAGTCAGTTTGCTCATCTGGCTGGGAAATGGGGATAGTAAAACTTTCCCTGACTGTCTCAAATGGCAGCTGAGTGGGCCAAAGAAAATAATATATTTTACAGCCTGCAAGCACTTATTATTGAAAGTCTGTTCTGGATAGGGCTGACCAGAAATGCAGAGATGGACAGGGGTTGGGGGAGGGGCACTAGAGAGAGAGGGTGGAAGAGAGAGAGAGAGAGAGAAAGAAAGAAAGTAGGAAAAGAAAGAAAAGAAAAGAAAAGAGACTAAGTCCTGAATTAAATTTCAAATATAAAGGAGTTTTAATAATGCTTAATTATCACCACCAACTCACCAAATATAATACACCAAAGAATCAAGTATACTTACAAAAATAAATTAAAACAGACTCAGTGCCAAATTTGGTCTTCCAGGTTTGGTGCAGAGAAAAGCCAAAAAACCATGCATAAACAAGGGAAACCTGGAGTTTCTGGAGTATCAACTTACCTCCGGGAAAGGGCAAATGTTCCAAAGTGAGATACAACTCAAAAAAGCCTTTTTCTCAGAGTGCCCATTACCCAACATTGAGAAAAAGAGTCTACGGATTATTTATTTCTCATTTTCAACATCTGCATGGGTAATAGACCCAATGTGCTAACTCCCCAACCATAAGTTATAGAGAAAGCCTGATTTCAGAGATCTCATGAAAAATGAAAGGATCTAATGATATCACTCACAGGTGAAAATATGAGTTCTTTTCCATAGTACTATTGGAAAAAAAAAAAAGCAAAAATTTGACTAAATTTAAAGAAAGAATACATAGGGATCACCACAGAATCGGATTGTGTGGAATATGAAATATGCTGTTTAAAGGTCATTTTTATTTTTGGGAGAACTGAACACCTTACCTCATAGAGCTAGGAAATAAGATAACTTCACAAATATGAGGGTGGGCTACTTCTAAGTACTTTGTTTCAAAAGTACCTGGTACAACTCCCTCTCCCTTCTCTCTCCTCACCCTCTACTCCCATTGCTGCATGTATCTTCAAAAGATTAGACAAATATTGTCAGTTTTCTCAGTCCTCTTGGAACTGATTTCCTTTTGTCACCTTGCACAGCTATTTCCTTGTCTATACCTATAGAAAGACAATATATTTGTATATTGGTTGTCACGTTTTTATATAATTCAGATGGTGAGTTTAAATATTTTAATGGTTTGATGATTGCTTAGCATATAGGTCAGGCTTTTGACTATAATGTGTGATGGTTAATGTTACATGTCAACTTAGCTAGGCTACAGTGTCGAATTATTTGGTTCAAATGTCAGTTTAGATGCTGTAAAGGTATTTTTTAAGATGTGATTAACGTTGAAATCAGCAGACTTTGAGTAAAGCGAATTACCCTTCATAATGTTGGTAGGCTTCATCCAATCAGTTGAATGTTTTTTTTGTTTGTTTGTTTCTTGTTTTTGAGACAGAGTCTCACTTTGTTGCCCAGGCTAGAGTGAGTGCCGTGGCATCAGCCTAGCTCACAGCAACCTCAATCTCCTGGGCTCAAGCGATCAGCCTCCTGAGTAGCTGGGACTACAGGCATGCGCTGCCATGCCCGGCTAATTTTTTCTATATATATTTTTTAGTTGGTCGATTAATTTCTTTCTATTTTTGGTAGAGACGGAGGGGTCTCGCTCATGCTGGTTTCGAACTCCTGACCTCCAGCGATCCGCCCACCTCGGCCTCCCAGTGTGCTAGGATGACAGGTGTGAGCCACTGCGCCCGGCCCAGTTGAAGGTTTTAATCGTAATGCCAGAAGTTTCCTAAGGAAGGAATTCTTCTCAGGACTGTACCGCAGAAACCTACCTGAGTTTCCAGCCTGCTGCCCTGCAGAATTTGGACTCAACACTGCAATACTAACTCTTTCCCTGAGTTTCAAGCGTGCTGGCCTGCCCTGCAGATTTTGCTCTGCCAGCTCCCATAGTTGCATGAGCCAAATCCTTAAAATCCTCTCAATAGCTAGCTAGCTAGATAGATAGAAAGAGAGATACAGGTATAGATAGCTCCTGTTCTGTTTTTCTGAAAAACCCTAATACATAACCAAGTTATCCCTTTCTTCACACATTATTCTTCCAACCATGCTTTCTTTAAAATAAACATCTAAATGTTTCTTTATTTTAAGAGAGGCTTGTGTGCTGCAGATTCCCCTGCAGATGTTCTCTGTGATCATGCAGGAATGATCAGGCACATCCATCAGTGTCTCAGCGAATTGATATTTGATCCTCTGCTGGACCAGCCTATGGCTGGAGGACAACCACGGTGCTTGCAAAGGCTTCTGGGAAGATCAATTCTAGGGCACGTGAATGGAGTGCTGAAAACCTCAAGGCAGAGAGGTTATCTCCTAGCCCTAGTAAAAAGTTTTGTTGACAAGGGTCACTAGGTTGAATATGAGGGAAAAATGTATCTTTCTAATGTTTTTTCAGGTTTTAAAAATGTGGCTTGCTACTCCCAAAACAGTTTGGGAGCTGAGAGGAGATGAGGCTGGGCAAGGGGAGGGAAGAAGCTGATTTCTATTTATGAAGAGCCTCTCAATTTTTTTTGAAGGATGGTCTTGATTTTGGATATTCTATCCTATGCTCAGATTATGTGTCAGAAGACGTCTTCAGGTTTCATTTGGGAAACTATGGCCATCTCATTGTACTGCTCCTGTGATTACCTTTCTGTCTCCAGGATTTCCTTACCGGATTCTTCTCATTTCACTTGGCTGGCCTCTGACCCTCTTCTCTGCCTTTCCAAATGATGACTTTCCTTTAAAGCCCACCTCTAATCAGACCTCTCAGAGCTGCGGTGTGACTTTCATGGTGCCTTGGCACTTCTGCCTTCACGGATCCCTTCCATCATTAAAAAATTTATTTTACAACTCTGTGTTGGCATTAAGACAAATATAGTCCATGCAGTATAATAATTATTTTCTTTTGACTTCAAAAAAATTAAAACATTCTTATGAGCCTTGGGCACTCTGCCTTCTGTGTCTGATGGCGAGTAAGCCATCCCTGGTACCTGCTCCCTAAAGGAGCCCTAAACAGACATCTCTCCTCTTATTTCCTCACTTGTATAATTCTTATCTCACATAGTTGCCATTGTATTGTGACAGAGTGCATATAAAGTCTACAGTAAATGTCCCTAATTGGTAGCTATTTATATTAAAAGTAATGTTGGTCATTAATTTTTTTTTTTTTTAGAGACAGAGTCTGGCTGTTGCCTGGGCGAGTGCCATGGCATCAGCCTAGCTCACTGCAACCTCAAACTCCTGGGCTCAAGTGATCTTCCTGCCTCAGCCTCCCAAGTAGCTGGGATTATAGTTATGCACCATCATGCCTGGTTAATTTTTCCTATTCTTTTTTTTTTTTTGAGTAGGGCTTGGGTCTCGCTCTTGCTCAGGCTGGTCTCGAACTTCTGAGCTCAAGCGATCCTCCCGCCTCAGCCTCCCTGAGTGCTAGGATTACAGGTGTGAGCCACTGCACCAGCCTGCTTTCTTGACTTAAATATTACACTATTACCTGCCTTTTCATGTATGTCTAATTTAATTAAACTGTAAATTCCCAGAGAGCGAGGAGTATGTTTTAAACCAATGGCTGTCAAACTTTACTATGCCTCAGGAGCTGATGAAGCTCACTTCCTGACTCATTTCTAACAACTACTCAGGTGATATCTATGCTGTTGGCCTTAGAGAACCACTATTTTAGACAACTCTGTCCCTTCCCCAAATCTAGCACAAAAGGAAACTTTCAGATACATTCAGAGTCAATTATTTAAGCAAAAGGTAATACAAATGCTGGTAGAAAAATTTGCCCCTGACCCCATTGTGAGAACAGTTCCATTACTATAGGGACTCAGTGGAGAGGGATGAGCAAAGAAATCTTGTTGAAAGAAAAAGTGCTGGTGGCACAACTGAACACTGACTGTCAGCTGTTGGATTTCAGGGGCATGTGCAAAATGCAGACAAGAAGCCAAACAATAGCTCAGCCAACTCAAAGCTGCCTGAGTTCTTAGCTCAATCTATAACAATGCCAGCAGGGCTGCTGGGATCCATCTGCTACTCTCTTTCTGATAACGGATCTGGGGTCTCTCTGGAAGGAAATAGCTTGACAGGAAGCAAGAAAGATTAGGCCAACTGAAAATGTCTGGATTTATGAAGCTGCACTTGAATATGGTACAGGTTTTAACTCCTTATGGCACTTTCTGAACCCTTAATAAACCTCTGCTATTCTTTCTGTTGTCTCTGTTCCTTTCATCAATAAATGCCATTTGTGAATGCCAAATCTCTCCTGGTCACAGTCTGTTTCCACACAAATTCAGTTCACAGAATTTAATACTGCAGGAAGGCTTGAGATCTTTCAGCCCATCCACTAATTTTACGGATGAGAAAACTTAAGGCTGAGGTTAATCCTAACATATAGAACCAATAATGGTAGAGCCGGGCTGGAATCCAGCTTCCTTGCTCACCGTGGGGACGTGGTGAGTGTAGTGCTTTATACTCCCAAACTGAGGAGCAAAAAGATAATCTTTTCTCTACTACATTTTAAGGAGGAAACATATTTTCTCCCGTTTACTTCAATTACTTTTCACAATTTGCCCTTTTGTCCCTGGAAGCAGGAGGTTCTTTATAAGGGCGAATTAGGAGAACTAAAGAACACGGTTTCAGCAGAGCCTGAAAGCTGAGGGCAGCAGTGACATCCCGGTCCCCGGTATGTGCTACCCAGAAACATGGCACAGAGAAAATTATCAAAAACCATATGGTGAATGAGTGAATGAGTCAGTGAACAAATGAATGATTGAATCTCTGATTTGAAGGGGGTTTGCCAATTTTACAGCCAATTAGGGAATGAACGTTTCACACTAACATGTGGAGTCTCCTTATCTCCCACCAGTGAGTTAGCTGCTTACATAAAACCAGAAAGCGCCTTTCCTATAAGTCAGGCAGTGTGTCAGCTGGGAAAAGATGAGCTTTGGAGGTGGAAAGTTTTGAATCCCAGAATTCACTGTGGTTACTTAATTCTAGCCAAGGTGTAGAACCCTCTAGCCTTGAGTCCCCTGGCCTTACCCCACCCTTCTGACTCCCCTATCCTCCCGTAAGGATTAAATGAAATAATGTGTACCAACTGCCTTGCTCATAGTAGCTGGTGATTAAATATTAGTGCCACCTCCTTCTATTTCCAAATCCCTGTTTAAGAGTCAGGTGGGTATTGACGTAGATGGGGAAGGGAGTTGGGAGGGTAGGTGTAAGTTTGGATGAAAACAGAAGGGCATTTTTCAGGTGAAAATGTGCACAAACCATCAGTATGATTATAGTTATCTAGTAGCTGCGTTTACTGATGGTGTAACCAAAGCACCTATCATCTAGGTACTCACAGTAAATGTAACCAAAGCACCTATCATCTAGGTACTCTTCATATTCCATAACCCCTCGCCATTTCCCAGGCTTCTAAATAAAATGATTTTTAGGAAAAAGGAAAGCCAGCTTTTTGCTTACCCATTTGATTTTGGTTTCCTGGTTCTGGGCTCAAGGAACTCTGTCTCCTCTTCCATTTCCGTGTCAGGGATCACGTTTTTCTGAGAAGGCTGTGGTGAAAGCATTTCCCATTCATTGTCATGGGTGACAGCCTGCAACGTCACTGCATCCGGGCTGCCCTTGCCTTGGCTCTTGTTCCTCCGTGATTGGCCGATCAGCCCAGAAGCTTCCTCTAGTGCTAAAGATTCTGGAGGCTTTATTTCTTGCAGAACCTGCATCTGGGGACCGTTGTTCATGCTGAGATCAGAGAATGGCTCCACGGTCTTGCCAGGCCATCCAGGCCCTGAGTCCCTGGCTTCTTCCAATGATGGATCACTAACCTCACTATGGCCCAAGACCATCCAACTCTGATCTCGCACAGGGCTTTCAAGAGATGATCTCAACGATCCCTTGCCATCTTTGGAAGACATTCTCTCTGCAGAATGATCTTTTCTTTCGTTTGGGGAAGCAGGCTGACATGTGTCTGGGAGGCTTGCTAATTGAGTTCCTGGCAGCCCTGTTTTTTCGGAACTTACGTATGATTCTTCTAATTCAGATATGCTTTCTCTCGCTTCACAGGCTTCTGGCTTCAGGGGTGAATTTTCTTCATGGTTTACAAGTATGTAATCCATGTGGAGTACATGAGGATCTTCATACTTCTCTGTGCATCTTTCCTCCTCGTATTTGAATTTTGTCTGCTCAGGCTCTTTGGTAGGAATTATTTTTTCTTCTTCCAACTCTAATATTTCCTTGCTAGCACCTAGAAGTGGAAGTTGAAGGTGAGAAGGGAAGAACAAGGATTAATTAACACATTATGTGATTTGCGATCTTTGCAAATGATCATCTAAAAAGAGGTAACTTAAGAAATATCCTTATTTTGTAGAAGGGTCTAATTTTCTTGTGCACTATCAGGGGTAGGTATGATTGTACATACGCATTAGATCTTACTGCTGATATACATAACTTGGTTAGGCATGCGTTGCAAATGTGTTTCTGTCTCTCCTCCTTGGTAGGAAGAATATGTCTTACAAATGCACTAGTTTAATCAAAGCAGCAGTTTCTTGGGGGTGGAGAAATGGGATGGTTCTTACCATTTGGTGATCCTATGTCTCCACCTGCTGGTAAATCAGAATTATCTGTTTCTACTTCCCAGTCAATGTTTGATGGAGACAAGATACTGGAGCCTGCTTCTTCAGGTAAAGGAATGGACTCAGGGTCTTCATCAATGTGCAGCACAACCAGCTGGGGTCCAGGCTGTCTGGTATGGGGCTCAGCATGGTTTCCCTCATTTTGTCGATCAGGAAGGGCAGAAAGCACTATCTCTGCTGCTTTGCTCCCTGGAGTCTCATCCTCTGGAGACCCAGCTCCCTCTGCTGTGTCAGCACCGTGGGTAGGTTCTGTGAGATAGGACAAATCAAAGGGAGGTGTGTACGGTGCCAGTGGCTGCTTCAGAGCATCCTCCTCCAAAGGAGGGTCACCACCATAGAGGAAGTGTTCGGGCTCTTTCAGTAAGTCTTCATCGATAGTCTGGCCCATTACTTCACATTCGAAATCCCCCCACGAGGCTTCAGATGAACAGATATCTTGCCTCCCAAGGTCCCCATCAACTGGTGTTTCAGGATGGCCTTCTGACAACGTCAGTTTACTCATGTCATCTATCGTTCCTGTGGATGTGTTGAGACCAGAGGCATCGCTGAAACTGTGATCAAAAGCAGCGTCGCTTACATCCAGACAAGTGTCTGGGGCTAGCAAAGCATCAGTGACGGTGGCCGGATTCTCAGAAGCAAAAGGTGGCTCGCTGTCAGACAAGGCCCTTGCACCTGTCTGCCTCTCAGGTGACAAGCCTTCCGATACCCAAGAAGCATTTCCTTCCACAGTTGTCTCTTGGTGAGTTACAAAAATGCTAGTTCCCATATTTTCCATCCTTGGGGTTGTTCCGTCAACAAGTTCCAGAATTGGTGCTAGATCTGGGCTGGTTCCTTTTTCTGATGCTTTTAAACCCATGCCGTTGTCACCATCTATTTCAGAAGGTTCAGGAGAACTTCTCTGAGAAGCAGGCTGGGAGGAGCCATGTATGTTTGCTTGATTGCCAGTCGGAGGCAGTGGAATTGCATTTTCAGAATAGAGTTCAGAATTGTAGGGGACAAATTCCGGCCCAGGCTCCAAACTGGGCTCTTCGTCCTTCTCTGGCTCAGTGAGATAAAGGTCACTGGACCCCACGTCAGGTGCCATGTAAGCACTGATGTGCTGCTCAGAATCCTGCTTCGCTTCAGAGTCATGCCAGATATCAGGGCTGGGGGAAGCCTGAGAGTGGCTGTCATGCTCGCAGTGAGTCAGTAGGTCAGGATTCTCGCCATCTGCTTTCAAACTGAAGGGCTGCTTTGCATCCGTCCACAAGTCAGGAGAAGCTGAGGCCAGTTGCCCACCCTCTTGAAAGTTGCCAGGTAAAATATCTGGAACAAAGGTACTTTGGGGACCTTCCCTGGGGCTGGAGCCATCCCATTCAGAGCCTGACTTCTTTATCAGTTGAGTGGGAGAACTGACAGCAGGGAAATTTTCTGTGGCAACGCTCAAATTTGTCATTTCACTGAGGCTTGGTTGTTCTTGTTCCTGCCAATTTGTTGCCTGACACTCAATGGTTGAAACATTAGATAAAATGCACCCATTGTCACCGGGGTGAGTCAATGCTGGGTCTGGGTGATCCCAGACTAACAGCACAGCACCTTGATGCTGCTCTTGGGTAGGCGTTTCAGAATTGAGTTCCTCGCCAGCTGAAGACATGAAGGTTTGCTCTCTTGAATTATTTTCTCTAATTTGGTCCAATATCACAAGCTGGCTAAACTGATCAGCATCTGGGTCTGGCTGCCTTGGTTGAATGTTCCAAAGCTGCTCACAGGGCTTCTCCCTGTCACCATCCAGAAAGGGTGACTGATATTTGTCACTGAAAGGGTTAGTACAGTGTGTTTCCGTGGACTCAAAATCACCCTGGATGGGGACGCCCCAGGGACCCACATTCTGGTGTACTGAGGAATTTACCTCTAACACACCACTTGAGTCAGATAGTTCCCCTTCCAATGCACTCTCGATTGGTCTGCCTTCCCTTGGCGAAGTGTTCCACCACTCACTGCTCTCAGCTGAGAAGCCCAGCATCTCCAATTTAGACATATCTTCATTCTTTGCTTCAGTGTTGGAAGATGTTTGCCATGGGACATCTCCTGTGTTCCTTGTTTCTGGAGAAGATCTTGTCTCCTCCGCTGTGGTAGTCTGTATTTCAGTCTCCGATAGTGGTGAAAAATTCCAGTGTTCGGGGCTGCTTTGTTGATTGTCACCGAATGGGTCTGACTTACTCTCAGCTGGTTCTGGGCTACCTAGGTGGCCAGAAACTTCCCCAGACTTGGGATCAGCTGTAGCCAAGAACTTATCAGATTCATTCAATGAATCCCAGGCTGTGGGTTCACTCTGAGCAACATGACGAGTGGCCAGATGGCTCTCTGCCTCCACTGACTCTTCACCACCCATATCATCATCCTCAGAACCTGAGCTGGTTGAAATGACCGTAGCAACCTCTGGCCGCACAGTTTCAGGAATGTCACGTTCATCTTTCTCCTGATGGCTAACCATTAGATTTCTTTCCTCATATGCACCTGAATATTCAGAATATTTACCTGTTTCCGGACTGGATAAAGAGGATAAGGAGTCACCATCAATGGAGTCATCCCAAATCTCTAAAAATTTAGGAGCTTTGTGATCAAACTCATCCATTTTGTTTTTCTCTAAATTCTTCATTTCAGTAGTTACTTCTGCTTGGCCATCAGTGGTGGTAATTAGTCCAGATTCTTGGCAATTGTGCTCACTCCAGTCATCTCGGTTCTCTTTGTGATGCTCAGTACTGGGTTGCTGCCCCCAGGAAGACAGTGCAGCTGAAGAATCATCTAGACCAGGAGTTGACGCACTTGAACGAGAATACTCACTAGAAATACTGTCTTTGTCATGATTTCCAGATGAAATGGCTCCTGGAAGGCTGTTTTCAGTCCCTTTAACTTCAAGATTCTCAGTTATCTCAGGACTTGCACGACTCACATGCACATCACTGTCTAGAGGGCCATCCCGAATGTCAAGGCTTTGGAGAAATTCATGAGGGGGTTCTTTGTTCACTCTCTCTGGCTCCAGGATGTTACATTCTTCCATTTTATCAAGATCCATTTCAGGTAACGACACATTTTTTGTTAAATTTATCCTACTTGATATCTCAGCGGTTTCACCTGAATTTCTATGACTCAGGAGGTACTTTTCATAGGCATCTTTTGCCTGCAGCTTGTCTGTGGACACCTCTGTTTCCACATCACAGGAGTCTAGATCGTAAGACTCCTTCTCATACTCTAAAACTTCCTCTGGTTCCTCAGTCTGAGGACTGAAAGTAACTGAAAGAGAGCTGATTTTGCCTGGTTTGATGCAGATTTCTTGCTGTTCAGATGCAACTGGAGAAGAGAGTTCCTGTTCACTTTGCCCTTTTTCAGAAATCCTGGAGACGCTGTCCGCCCCAGAGCCAACTGCTTCCTCCTCAACGAGGAGCCCCCTGTCAGTAGCTCCACGGACTTCCTTCTCACTTTCACTTTGTCCATAGCTATGACCTTGCCATGGATCTGCATGTGCAACATGCCCTGGGTTCTCAAGCCTGGTCGCCAAGGATGCCGTATCACTTTGCAGGGTCCCCCTCGGTGTGCCCTGATGCTCAAGATGCGGTGTAAGCGCTCCTGACTCACTGGTCCCAGAGGCTTCTAGCACATCTGGGGTATGAGTGTCCTTAACATCTGCTGTGTGGCTGGGAGTTTCAGCAGGTAATTTGCTTTGTTCTGAATCTGTAATATCTGGTGAGTCTGGTAACATGAATGACGACATGTCTTTCTCTCTCATCACGGAATCCCAAATGCTGTTCGCGATCAGCTGTCCACTTTTCTCATTCACTGTGTGGTATCTGTTGGGAGCAGTGTCTTCGGTGTGCTCAGCAGCGACAGGGGGGTCCCAGTCTGCCTGATTCGCTTCCTGATACTCCGGGCCCCAGGGTTCCAGCTGTCTCACTGAAAATCGGGTTTCCGGTTCGGAGCCTTCAACCATGTACCCTTCTTCTTGACCGTCACTGGTGATCGCCACACCCCCGCTGCAGTCGTCCCAGTCCAAATCATTGTCCATATCCGAGATCGTCGCCGTGGACTGAGTGTCCTCCAGAATCACTCTGTTCCACAAGTCCAGCGTGTCGGAGCCCGCCTGCCGCGAGTTGGTGCTGCTGTGCAAAAGCGAGAGCTGTCGGTTGGTCTCGTTGTACAGCTGCATCATGCTGGGGTCGTCGTAGCTGGACTGGCTGCTTTCCCCGACGTCTTCCTCCGCAGAGACGCTCTTGCCATCTGCCTGCTCCGGCTTGAGTAGATTTTCATCTGGGTCGAGAGTGGCATTCGTTTCAGAACTATTATCTTCATGAGGTGAAGCCCACATGTCTAGGTTCCCAGGCCCTGAACTGATTCGATTTCTAGGTGGCTCCAGCGGTGACTGAGGAGGAACTTCAGCTTCCTGTGCGGCAGAGTCAGCACTTTTTGCCTCAAAACCTTCCTCTTTAGCAAATGGCTTGTTTTCGGTTTCTTTCTCATCTCCAGCGAATGTTGGTGACGTGTAGGAGTCAGAGGTGGAGTAGTTGGTGTCTAAGGGGGAAGGCACCGAATCTTCCCCTATGTTGGACGCACTGTAATCAGAGCATTTATAGGACAAGAAGGAATCTTCCCAAGGAGCTAGGACATCCGACCCTCTTTTCTTAATATTTTCCTCAAAAAGGTTCCAGGCATCTACCTTTTCATATACCTTCCTCCTAGTGTTAGGATCTACTAAACCATTCTGATCATCCTTTGGTGGCTTAGAATTATTCCATGCATGAGCCAGATCGGAACTGGGATTTCCAGATGCGAGGACATCATCCCTAGAGTCGTTGTTCATCTTGCCCCACATTTCTGGGACTGCTTCGTTATTTGCTTCACTGGGTGAATTGTCCAGTAGGTCTTCTGAAGAAAAAGAAAACCCACTTTTGGCCATGGCCCACTCATTTGGGTCCCTCACCGAAGGCGTCTCACCACTCGTGGGGTGCAGATTCCAGGTATTTTTTAAAGCTTCATCATGATCTTCTTTACCAAATGCGCTCCAACCTGGGAATGAGGCTGCAGCTGCTGGTTCACTGTCATCGGTAGGATTTCCCCACGGCCCAGGCATCACTGTGGGAGAGCGACCAGAATGCCACAAAGCAGCAAAATCTTCTATCAGGTGGTTTGTCCCCTGAGGAACATCTGGCAAATGCAATTTCTCTGTGGGCAGGTTCTGAAACTGCAAACTTTCCTCATTTTGGTCTAGATTATCATTGCTACTTAGTTTAGGCTGACCAAATTCAGACTCCCAGGGACCTGACTTTGGGAATTCAAGACTCTTTGGCTGAAATACAGAATCTGAGGCCCTCCTATCAACTGAGCTTGACTTATGATCTTTCCACGATTCAGGGCTCTGGAAGACAGATTCCTGTTCACTGGAACTCCATGCATCTGCAATATTTTTGGAGTCAATTTCCAAACCACCCCACCAGCTGCGACACCGTGCACGGGTCTGAGGTGGCCCCGTGTGATCTGTGTCGATTGCTTTTTGGGCCATATCTTCTGGATAGAGTGAGTCTGGTTCTTCAGTGGATGGTGAACTTTCTACAAAGCTATTCCTAGGTGTTGGTGGGATCCTCTTTCCAACATTTTTTGGCCTTTCTGGCAAAGGAGAATCATCTCCCACAAAACCTGTCAGGCTCAAATTTCTTTCAGAGTTATCTCCGGGACTTTCTTGTCTTGAAACAAACTCATCATCAAATGCTGCAAGGCTGTCTTTGCCAGTGCCTGACAAGAGTAAACTGGATGAATGGTTAGACATGTTGACCCCTGTCCCATCAAGTCCTTTAGGCCCAGCAAGGAGCTGTCCTTCTGACGAATCGCTGTTGGGGAAGAAGTCATCTGCCGGGGAGTAGTCTGCAGAGTGGGAAGATGGTTGGGACTGCCCAGAAGCCATGGGTGCTGGGTCAAAGTTGAAGAGGTCGAAGTGTTCACTGTGTTCTCCAGAACGTGCATTCTCCTCTGCTACTGCCCCTTCGGGGATGGGACTGTAGGAGTCAAGCCCTGGGAGGAGGGTGTGGTGAGGCCCAGCTCCTTCTCCCACTGGGCTGTCATCACTGAGGAAAACTGAGCTCTCCTTGGATGAACGGCTGCTCCTAATGGTGGCCAACCCGCTGTCCGGGCTAACGAGGTCTATGTTCGCATCCACCTGAGCCTGGTTCGAATCGTTGAGATCTGGAGGGTTTTCGATGAAATTCACAGAGCTGGGCTGTGGCTCTACGTCAGAACCATATAACTCCACAATCCCAGAAGAGCCCTGGGAGAGCGGGGCGCTGCCTGCCACTGCTTCTGTTGAGGACGTCCTGCTGTTGGAGACCATCTCTGAACACCTCCTGTTGATGACTTCCTTGACCAGGAGAACCACCTGATCACAAGTCACTGCAGGGTCCTCCTGCTGGTACACCAGGACCTCGTCACAGCCACAGTCAAAGGGCTCCAGTTCTAGGCAGGGGTTCTGACTCTCTTCCAGCTCACAGCAAATCTGTCAGGAAGCACAGGGGTTTATGTGAGCACTCAGGCAGTCTTTGCACTTTGCAATTTTTCTTTCTTAACTTTTTAAAATATAAAACTAATCCGTGCTTACCCATTTAAAATGAAGACCTCAGACAATGGAGAATTGTATAATGTAAAACATGGGAAGTCCCACTTAATATGCCACCAACCCTTCCCCAATCCTATCAAAATGTCTTTCTGTTTAACTCAAAATCCAGCTGCTCAATTTTGGTGGCTCCTGAAAGTTATGGGCAAAGAGCCACAGCCCAGGTTCATCTTTCCTCACTGATGAATTAACTGCTTCATGTATCCATGGGTGGATAGAGGCAAAGTTTCTACTTATTTCTTTTCTATAGCCTCCTTTCTGTCCTCCAGGAGCTCTTGTCTCTCTTGACACGTGGCTATGGGTTTGCCCTGGCCATCCATCATCTAACTTATTTTCCTCGGTGTAATATAATACCATCTTTCAACAATGGTGTAACTTAAGTTTGCAAAAAAGCAGAGAATGCCGGTTGCTGACAAGAACTATGGGCAAACTGTTGGAACAAGGGGAAATGGGCAGGAGAGAGGCTTTAGTTTAGGGTCAGGTAGCCAGGTCTGCTTTAACCTCTGATGGCCTCAGATGGCAAAGGAAAAAGTAGGAAAGACAAAGAAGCCACCAGAGGCCCAAAAAGCACCCAGGCCTTGGCTGTCCCTTCCTGCCCCAGGGAACACACACATGGAGCCTAGACAAGCGACCTGACAGGCAGGGGGCGCTGTGATGGATGGTCAGTGCCAGGCCAGAACCGGGCTGTGGCTCTCTGATCTTAAGAAAATATTCGAATTCTTAAGGGGGGAGGAGGAAAGGGGTGTATGCTTCCATAACATGTGTGATGCACACGACCGGGGGATTGGACACATCGGGGGGAGGGAGGGAGGGCAGGGGCAATATTTGTAACCCTAACAATATTTGTACCTCCATAATATGATGAAATAAATAAAAAAAAAAAAAGAAAGAAAATATTCGGAATATTTTCCCACACTGGGCCTTTGAAATGGCCCCACAGGATTAGTAGAGGTAAAAATAAAAAATAATAATAACCACTACTACTACCACGGCAGTGCTCACATAGACAGTAAGCATCATCATGACAATAATAATTAACATTGCTTGAATGCTTTTGCATGTTAGGCATGGTTCTAAGGGCTTTACAAGAATTATCTCCTTTAATCCTTACAGTAATTCTACAGGGTAGGGACTCTTTTTATCCCTATTTTATTGATGAAGAAACGGAAACACAGGAAGGTTAAATAACTTGTCCAACAAGTGAGGAAGGTTAGGTTCTGAATCCAGGTGGTCGAGCTGCAGAGGCCAACTCCTAGCCAACTGTGTGACCACACAGACAATGCAGGGTCCCCTAGTCACAGGTTTTGGCTCTGTCTGCATTGTTCCACATTCAGAGGAGCTGCCTTCAGCTATTGCTAGGGTGTGGCAGGTTTGGGAGCGTGGTAGTGGCTGCTCTTCTACTTTTGTCTATTTTATTTTTTTGAGACAGAATCTCACTCTGTTGCCCTGAGTAGAGTGCCGTGGTGTCATCCTGGCTCACAGCAACCTCAAACTCCTGGGCTCAAGCGATCCTCCTGCCTCAGCCTCCCGAATAACTAGGACTATAGGCATGCGCCTTGATGCCTGGCTAATTTTTCCATTTTTAGTAGAGACAGGGTCTTGCTCTTGCTCAGGTTGGTCTCAAACTCCTGAGCTCACACAATCCTCCTCTCTCGGCCTCCCAGAGTGCTAAGATTACAGGTGTGAGCCACCGTGGCCGGCCTACTTTTGTCTATTTTAAATGAACCAGTTTTTAAGTTGGTTTGCAAAAGAGCTCTGCTGCTAAAAGTGATTTGAAAACCACCATATTGGGGACCTTAAGGGGCCTAAATCTTGTCCCTGGGAAGCCAGTGACCAATGAGTAATTAATATACCACCAGCCCTTTTTAGCTTTGAAAACCAAATACCGAGTAAAGCACATTGAAAACACCACAGGCTGGTGATCACTTGCACAAATGCATGTGGGTCAGAGGAGCAGGTGCAAAATGTAACCACAGCAGGGGAAGGGGCTCTCATGTTTGGAATTGAGAAAGCAGAGAGAGCCTAAGAGAACCTACAACCACACGTCAATAGAGACAAGAGCTCTTGGAGGACAGAAAGGAGGATGTAGAAATGAAATAGGTAGAGACTCTGCCTCTAGTCACCCATGGATACACGAGGCATCCAATTCATCAGTGAGGAAAGATGAATGATGTAAGTGTTCTGTGCCTATATTGTTCATTTTATAATAAATCGTGTATATTCTCATATTAGTTGTTAAGTGCACCCAGTTTGATATATCCAGTGCCCTGTGTTGATTAATTTTCTCTAATTCTTTTTTTGTTTCCTAGACCTTGGGTTAAAAAACTCAGTTATAGACCTATAGAATCCAGTTAATTACTTAGAGTTTTAGTATGTGGAGACAAACTGACTTTGATTATGGCATCAGATCACCAGTTGCTAAACACTAGGCACCACATTGGTATCGAGAAAGGAACTAAAGCTTGTTAGTTATTATCAACTTAATAGAAATTAATAGACTTAAAAGAAAACAGCACCCGAAGGAGGACTTGCCCTCATTTGGCTGAGAAAGATCTGATCTTTCACTCTATGGATTCAGTCTAGAAGAGAAATGCTAATGGGGCTTTTTTAAAAGGTCCAATGTGCAAAATATCCCCAATATTTCCTAAAACTCAAACCTCTAGGATGCTATCTCTTGGGCCAATTTTTTTTTTTTTTTTGAGACAGAATCTTGCCCTGGCTAGAGTGCAGTGACATCACAAGAGTCCACTGCAACCTCAAACTCCTAGGCTTGAGTGAGCCTCCTACCTTAGCCTCCTGAGTAGCAGGGACTACAGGCAACCACAACCACACCCGGCTGATTTTTCTATTTTTTGTACAGACAGGGTCTCACTCTTGCTCAGGCTGGTCTTGAACTCCTGAGCTCAAGTTATCCTCCCACCTCGGCCTCCCAGCATGCTAAGATTACGGGAATGAGCAACCTCGCCCAGCTGCCAATTTCTTATATGCCACCAATCTGCCCCTGTCTTGCAGTGCATGTTCTGAGAGCCAGCAGGTTAGGATGCAGTGAAACCCGTCAGGCCTGGGGGAGGCGCTCACCTGACTGCAGAGCTCTAGGTTCTCCGAGTACACAGCGATCTGTCGTCTCGGCTGCCGCTCCTCGGACAGGTAGCTGGCGAACAGGATGAGGACATCAAAACCAAACTTGTCTGTAAATGCTTTTAAATCACTGGTGATATTGTTGTGAAACAGACAATTCTGAAACAAAAGAAAATTTGATATTAATGTCAAACTGCCCAGCTGTGGTGAGGCTTGCCACTAACTTATCCAGTCTTATGACATATTAGGACAGATATTTATTATTAAAGGCAAGTGAAATAAACAGTTGGCTTTGAAAAATTTTGGAAACTTTCATGCTGTGGCTTAACCCTTTGCACTCGGATGTCAAGTGTGGACAATGTCGAGTGGATAATGAGAAAAAAGCAAGTGAGTGCAAAGGGTTAAAATACACTTTGCTTGTTTGTTTTCCCAATCCAAGTAAGGAAGGAGTTTTAGCCATTATTATTAAGAATAGTCTAGACAAGGAACAAATATCTTAACATTTTTGCCTAAATATTTATTTAAATACTTACTCTGCAAAGTATATTTTTCCCTCCTATCACTAATAAGATCTGTGCAGGAACGTCTGCTATTATACAATTCATCACTAGGAAAGTAGGAGGTAGTTATTGTTCTTTCCTATAATTTTGTTTTCTGATGATTATTATTAACTTCAGGCAGAAATTCCTAAGAATGAACTTAGTCAAGTTTACCGAGTAATTTTTATTCCAGTGTAGAAATCTGGGAGATTTTAAAAGGAGCTGTGATGTCAGATTTGCTTGCTCTGTGTGGCAGTTATAGAGGAATGAATAATTGCAGAAAGGACACCTACTACTTCAGAATACCCAGACCAATGGCTCACATTCTTCACAGAAAATGCGCTGGCCTCTTAGAGTTTTACTAACTGCAATGAGAACCACTTTGCATGGCTGTCTCTCTTCCTCCAAGAAGTACGGGTAAAGACAACATGCTAGCCCCTAACATAATGCCTGGCATATACTGGTTGTTCAAGCAATATTTGTTGCATGACTGGAGAGATACATACACGAAATCAACCTGTGCTACAACCTCTATAATCCTCTACATAGCATGCATACATGTATATCAGAGCACATGTGGGAT
Source organism: Mirza zaza (assembly GCA_008750895.1). Lineage (NCBI taxonomy): Eukaryota > Metazoa > Chordata > Mammalia > Primates > Cheirogaleidae > Mirza > Mirza zaza. The sequence continues at coordinate 40,230 of VSMD01122461.1, forward strand.
CATCATATATAATCAATCAACTGAGTCTTTTGTGCTACTTGATGAAAGACACCATGATGTGCACTCAAGGGATTTAAAGAAATCTGTTCATTTTTTTCTGATCGTGATAGCAATCAGAATTATGTCTGCTTCCGGTAAGATACTAAAGCAACACATAAATGTGTACCATAGAAAGTGGAAGTGCCACACACTTCCCTTAAGATAGCCACTGTGAAGATCTGAGCAGTGCAGATAGTCGCAGATTTTTCCATACTCACATTAATCCACTCTTTAAAACTTGTGCTTTGGGTATTTGTGGCTTAGACTGTTCACCAACCACTCTAAATAGTCATCATACACGTACTCTGTAATTCTGCTGAGTTCATTCTCAAGGTCAGCAGGCCCCTGGCGGGCGGATCCCCATCACCAGCTTCTGCGTCTCCAGGGGCTTTACTGTGTACTCTACAGCAGCCACTCTCATCAGGCATCTTACAAGGCCACTCTCCCTTTTTTGGTTACTAGGAATTGCTCATGAGAATCCACAAAGTTCTCAGGAGCCACTGCTGATGATAGCAAGGATCTATTGTACTGATTTGACAATGACATTTATGATGTTCAAATACAATAGCCTTTGGAATCGTGTGTTCCAAAAGGTACTGTCTGCTTTTCTGCTTCTTATTTATTTTCCAAATGACATAATAACAATCTTTAAGTACGTATTTTTTAAAAGTTAATTCGCCCACAATAGAAATAGATATTTAGAATGAGTTTTTTTTTTCCCAATCGAACCTCATATTATACACAATGTGCGTTCAATAGATAAAACTATTTCAGATTATCATTGGGGATCAATCAAGAACCTGAATGCTGAGCTCTTTGCCATTATGAAGTGTACAAGCAGGTATGGTTCCAAAGGAAAATGAGGATGGACCACAATTATCTAGATCTTATCTCCAGTAACTGAAGCCTTCCCCATAATAATCTCTACAATTGTCCTTTCCAAATATTTTTTCATTCCATATATAAAACTTCCAAAATACATTCATAAACCCATGAAAGAAGACACATTTCTAGGAGACTTTCACTTATAAAGATAATTATCACTGCACTCCTGGCTGGGTCACTGAAACAAGACAGGGCAGGTTTTATTCACATCTGAGCCCAAGGTTAGGAATCAGTAGAATCAGCATTACTCAAAGCCATGCTTGTGGAATGTTTGCTATTCAGAAATGTTGGCTGAGCCCCAGCCTGTTTGGATTATTCTGAGTCAAGCTGATGCCTGGGGGGTCTTGTGCAGCATTGGCAACATGAGGCATCTCGTTAGAAATGCAGAGTCTCAAGCCATGCCTGTGCCTTACTGAAGTGGAATCCGCATTTCCCACCAATCCCAGGGTTTTGAAATGCACAACGAAATATGAAAAGCACTACACTAGGAAGGCCTTTGTTAATGGATGCATTTTCCTATGCACCAGTCCTCTGGACACTCTCGATGCTATTACAGGACTTGTACTGACTCACATCCTCAGCATCTTGCTCCTCAAACTAGCCCCATCATAAAAGTCACCTCGGAGTGTGTATTTCTGGGCTGACTTGCTTGGTAGAGGTTCTTATTTAGCACAGTGGTCCCCAACGTTTTTGGCACCAGGGACCAGTTTCATGGAAGATAATTTTTCCATGGACTGGTGGGGGGGGTGGAGGGAGGGAGGTTTCAGGATGATTCAAGCACATTACATTTATTGTGCAGCCAAAACTCTTTGCTAATGATAATCTGTACTTGCAGCTGCTCCCCAGCGCTAGCATCACTGCCTCAGCTCCACCTCAGATCATCAGGCATTAGATTCTCATAAGGAGTGTGCAACCTGGGTCCCTCGCATGAGCGGTTTACAGGGTTCGTGTTCCTATGACAATCTAATGCTGCTGCTGATCTGACAGGAGGCGGAGCTTATGCGGTGATGCGAGCAATGGGGAGTGGCTGTAAATGCAGATGAAGCTTTGCTGGCTGGTCCCCTCCCTGCCGCTCACCTCCTGCTGTGTGGCTGGTTCCCAACAGGCCATGTACTGACACCAGTCTGTGGCCCTGGGGTTGGGGACCACAGATTTAGCAGGTCAGGGATTGGGTCCAAGAATCTGTATTTTCATCATATCCTTCAAGTGATCTAGTTCCTTTGGGTAGCACTGTCTCAGTTTTTCTCTGGGTGCCCCTGAATTCCACAGGATCAAATAAAGTATTGATAAAACAAAAAACTATCTGAATCACCTAGGCATGCTAGAGAAACAAAAATACATTTTTACAGTAACCCCAAAACACAATGTAAACAACTATCTACCCTAACAGAATTGTCCAAACCAGATTCGATCTTACTGGCCTTAGGACAATGTCAAACTTTCATGTTTACAACGGAATCAAACAAGGGAATGAGTGAGAATGTGCAGGATTCTGGGAGGCAGAGTCTATTTGTTCTGCTTTTCTGCTGGTGCTGTTTGCATAGGAGATAATTTATTATTGTCTTCTAGCTACGCAGGGAGTCATGTGCTGCGACGGCTCTTATGTTGCTGACAAGCTAGGCTGGCCCTGAATAAACAGCACTTCATCATCAACACAACCCAACTGTAGATACAGGTTGGCGTTTCATTCCCCCATATGCCTTCTACCTGATAAATTACTGTTTTAGTTACATGTATACAAATACTATTTGTTAATCTGCTCAAATGTCTCTAAAATGTTTCCCTCCACCTTAAATTAAAATTATATACATACACATGTATATATCTCCCACTCAATTTGCTAAAGGTTTGGAAAATAAAGGGACCTACTCCTCCCTTTTAACCTACCACCCCTATCCCAGCCACACACACCTGTATTCATGACCCCAGCCTGTAATTGCTGCATGGAATTTAGAAAGTTACTTTACGAAGCATTGCAATTGGGAATTGACTGGCAAAATCTCAGACTAATCTCACCAGTTAGGAAGAACGACAAATGCTCCCTGTCACAGTCCTTTGTCGCCCGTGGTTCCAAAGATTCAATCATTAAATGTTTTAGAGGTCATGAGTCTTTTTGCCTGAGTAATTCCTAGGTTTTGGAAGGAGTGAGAAGGCCTGGAAATGTGTGGAGAAAAAGGCCAAAAGCTAAGGTGTAGGTCCCTAAAAAAAGTTGAATGACTTCAGGATGACTAGGCCAAGGAAACAGAAATGATACGGCTCCCCCTAAACTAATATAAAACCCGAAATAGTGATAGTGATGTAGTGTCCAATAGATTTACTACACTCATGGTTGAAAGTGCACAGGCAAATGGAGTGGAAAATTTCATTCTCACAAAATCCTATTTTACTTTTTATTCTGGTGCTCTGAAAAAGGTTATCTTTATTCTACATGCTGGTAGATTTCATGCTTAGCACATGAAGTAAAAGAGATCGAAATAGTGACTTATGAACACTTGAGTACCTGAACGTGGATATTCCTTGAGAGAGAAAAACACCCCTCCCCTTCTTACATCACCCATTCACGCTCACCTTCTATTGCCTTCTCTATCCCTCCTGTCAGTATCTGGCCCCACCATTCCACTGAAACTGCTCTTCTCGAAAGTACCCATCACTTCCAGGTTTCCAAATCCAAAAATCTCTTTCCTGTCCTTACTCCTCTATTTGACGTCTCTGCAGTATTCCATGAGGCTGACCCTCCATCTTTTTTGGAACACTAATTCCTTCACCTTCCTGACATCACACTCATTGTTCTTCTCCCAACTCCTTGGCTGCTCTTCAGTCATCTTTGCTGGTTGCTCTTCCTTATTAAGAGCCGCGAGTTCACTGCCCAAACTTTGTTTCCTGACCACTTTTTCTTTTTCTACACATTCTCCTTGGTGATCTTATCCAGTCATGTGGCTTCAACATCGTCTATCTGCCAGTGACGATGGAATCTACATCCATGTGAGCTCTCCATGTAGCCGTCCAATAAACATCTCAAATAAAACATGGCCACCTCCTCCCCAGCTTCCTTGATTTCATTAAATGGCATCACCATCCACCCAGCCACTCAAGCCCAACATCTAGGAATTATTCTTTATTCTTTTTCTTCCCCCTCACTCTTCACATAATCCATCAGCCAACCCTATTAATGCTATACCTTTAAAGCATCTCTCAAGTCCAAACACTTTTCCAATTTCTCTCCATCTCCACTGCTGTTTAACTACATGTCTCCCTACGATCAATTCTCCATTCAGCATCAAAAGGCATCTTTTAAAAATGTAAATCAAATAATGACACTGTCCTGCTTAAAATTCACTAAACGTTTTCCAATGCAATTATTACTTTTTACTATTGCTTTATTTTTTTAACTGGGAGGAGGAAGGTTTAATGTCCTCAGGAGAAAAAGTTTGCATAAATCAATAAAGAAAAAGTAGACATGCCAATAGAAAAACAGTCGGAGAACATAAAAGACAACTTACAATTGGAATATAAATGGCCAATAAATATATCCAAACTCATTAATCAAAGAAATTCTTTGATAATAAAAATTATAGAAGAATAGAAATTCTTTGATAATAAAAATCTTTGATAATAAAAATCTTTTCTTATTATTGGTAAATATTTCCAAATGGGTACTCTTATATACTTTTTTAGAAATATATTCTAAACAAATAATCAGATATGTACACCAAAATTTGTGGACAAAGCTATTCACTGGATTATTAATTTAATAACTAAGGCCAGGTGCAGTAGTATATGCCTATAATCCCAATACTTTGGGAAGTTGAAGTGGGAGGATTGCTTGAGGCCAGGAGTTCTAAGTCGACATGAGCTGTGATTGTGCCACTGCACTCCAACCTGGGTGACAGAGTGGGACCCTATCTCTAAAAAAATAAAATAAAATTACTAAAACTTAGAAATAATCTAAATGTTCAACAAAGAGAAATGGTTAAATTATGTAACAATCACACAAAGGTCTATTACACTGCTATTAAAAATCATGCTATCAGAGATACTTAATGACATAAAGAAAACACTCATGATGTGGTGTTAAGTGGAAGATAATTTCTATAATCACATAAAAGTAGAATGTCCTTTCTATATGAATATGTCTATCTATTCAAATAATATGTATTGAATTCTAATAGACAATGGACATTGAGATTCATTGTTATTAAAGTTGTCATAATTTAACCAAATTGCTAATCCAAAATACTAATCTAAAACCTTATAGTGTCTCTCCATTATTGTAGGGAGCTCTTTCCAGGGTTTCTAGTAGAGTCTTAGGAGTCAGCAGAAACTGAGGTTAGCCTTGCCTCTGCCATTCACTAGCCAGGTGACTTGAGTGAGTTCCTTCTCCTCTCTGAGCCTTAGTTACCTCTTCTGTAAATCCCCACCTCCTAGGACTGCTGTAAGAATTAAGAACGTATATAAAAGCCTGGCCCAATGCCTGGCATGCCGTGGACAATAAACACAGGTCTGTTTCCTGGTTTTTAAACTATCAATAGGTCATTCCCAGGATTCATGGGATCAATTTGACTCACAGAAAGTATTTTGTAAGATTCTATGTATGGGACTTGTTATTCATATTATAATTCTTTGCATTATATACTTTATAATACACGTGAACTTTCAAATAATAAACACATACATCTTTTTGTCAATCTTTAAGCAATTCATGCATAAAATTCCTAGATGAGAGATGGTGGAAGAAGTTGCACAAAGTTAAATTTAAAACAAAGTCATTTTAAAAAATGATGGGCCGGGTGCAGTGGCTCACACCTGTAATCCTAGCACTCTGGGAAGCCAAGGCAGGCAGATTGCTCGAGGTCAGGAGTTCGAAACCAGCCTAAGCAAGAGTGAGACCCCATCTCTACTATAAATAGAAAGAAATTAATTGGCCAACTAATATATATATAGAAAAAAATAGCCGGGCATGGTGGTGCATGCCTGTAGTCCCAGCTACTCAGGAGGCTGAGGCAGCGGGACTGCTTGAGTCCAGGAGTTTGAGGTTGCTGTGAGCTAGGCTGACGCCACAGCACTCACTCTAGCCTGGGCAACAAAGCAAGACTCTGTCTCAAAAAAAAAAAAAAAAAAAAAAAGATGTAAGATATACTACCTATGGATAAGGTGATGCTTATCTCATGAACGGATTCTTTATCCTTAATTCCAAGTTAGACTCAGTGAATGAGCTTCTATTTACCACTATAGAAACAATAGCTTTAAGGCATCAAAAAAATGTGTGGTGACTTTTCCTTCAGCTAACTCACCATAAATAATCTTTTTCATCATTTCCACTGTTTTACCTCTCAGTGCCATATGACCTTCAGTGGATTTTACTCCTGATGCTTAGGTCCGGCATTCTAGACTACACACACTAGCCAAAGCAGTTGTCTCCGTGCAAATCACAAATGAAATATATTGAGTAAGGCTTTTGTTAAATGAAATAACTTATTTTCTTTTTTTTTTTTTTTTTTTTGAGACAGAGTCTCACTTTATTGCCCAGGCTAGAGTGAGTGCCGTGGCGTCAGCCTAGCTCACAGCAACCTCAAACTCCTGGGCTCAAGCAATCCTGCTGCCTCAGCCTCCCAAGTAGCTGGGACTACAGGCATGCGCCACCATGCCCAGCTAATTTTTTCTATATATATTAGTTGGCCAATTAATTTCTTTGTATTTATAGTAGAGATGGGGTCTCACTCTTGCTCAGGCTGGTCTCGAACTCCTGAGCTCAAAGGATCCGCCCACCTCAGCCTCCCAGAGAGCTAGGATTACAGGCGTGAGCCACCGCGCCCGGCTTGAAATAACTTATTTTCTAATGTCAAGGACAAGCTATTCCCAGATTTGTTACGTCTGATATTTTTTTTTTCTTTTTGCAGAAAATGGAAAACTCAAGTGAGTAGGTGTCACTTGCAGGAAGGATGCTTGGAGATAGAAATTGTTACCAAAATTAGAACACAAGCTTGGACAGCTGCATTTTTTAGAATAGTGAATCTCAGAAACACAGTTTAAAAATCCATAACTACATTGTAAGTACAGCGGCCAGCCTGGATTGCTGAGTTCCTGAAATTTAAGAGTATAGTTTGACATTTATACTCTGAGTGGATTTATTTCTAGACTGAGGGCTATTTTTTTTAAACCAAAATATAAGAAAAATGCTGAGGTATGTACACAAATGTTCTAACTGAAAGCTTTATGATTTATGCTACCAAAATTCCATTATGATGTTTAAAATATTCAGCAATAATAAAGTCTGATAATTTTGACAGCAAAATGATTTATGAGAACACAAAATGCATAAATTAAGAGATTTTATTTATTCTGTTTTTCATACATTCTTTAATTGGTAAGCAAAGATATTTCCCATGTTTTTCCCAGACGTCATTTTTTTACACTCTATTGTTCCTATTTTTATGAGCTAGCCAAGGCATCTTAGTAGTAAAAACTTCACTGGGTCTACTAAAACTGTATTATACATCACATTTTGAAAATAGAGTCAGACAGTATGTATTAATCATCTTTTACAGCTAAAAAGAGAGCCCCTTATGAAAATTTAAAATACTATAATATATAAATGAATATGTAACATATATAAATGTCAACACAATTTTCATTTAAATCAATAGTATATTGCCTAGCCCATAATTTGACTAGGTACTGCCTCTGCATTAAGCACTGTTAAATGTTTTGCATCATCTCATTTAAATGGTAAGATGCCCCTATGAGTAACATTGTCTCTGGTTTGCACTGAGGAAATGGCGGCTTAAGAAGGCTAAGTAATTGATGTTACTCAGCTCAAATGTCTGAAAAATGGGACTCCAACCCAGGTTAGTCTGACTTCAGAGCCCGTATTTTAAATCCTGTGTTATCCTTGAATGAGAAGATTCATCACCAAGGATGATATTGATTTCAGTTTTTAATTTAATAAAAAAATCATTTTTAACTACTCCCTTGACTTCTATTTAGTATTGATTCTCCCTTGTCACTATACACAAGCAAGCCACATCCTTGATTTTGACAATTGCTGATAATAACGATGTGCTGCTTACATTTTTTGAAGATTCAATATACTATGTTTATGATCAATTTCCAGTTTCCCACCTACTCTAATTAATGTAAGAGCCTACTCTAATGTAAGAGCCCCACCTACTCTAATAATTGAAAGTCCCCCAAAATTTCTACATGGAAGAATGCTGTTATACTCTTGCAGTAATATGTCCTTTTGAAAAGTTGGGCACGCATGTGTAGACAGGGCAGGGGTCAGGGGAGGCAGGACACGTAGTGTAATCACTGGTTATCCAGAATTATCCTCTGGTAGCTTTTCTTGCTCTAGTAGCTTAGACACACAAACGATGAAAGAAGCCTATTTTATCATTCAGTAGGTAAAAGTCTCATTATCTAAAGATGCTCCCAACATTCAGTGCCTTATGCTCAAAATCTCACCGAAAACCAGGAATAAGGATTGCCAGAGGGGAGTAGGGACACTAAAGAGGTAATTTTTTTTATCCTGATTTGCAGGTTTCTTAGTAGAAGAAGCTGAGAGCAAAGTCCTCTTGTTAAGCTATGACCATCAAAGACAAAATTACAATAGTGTTACCAATCTGCAAATGCTTCTATTTAAGTCAAGCATGTAGTAAGTATGAAAGGAATAACCAAGAGTCTGTCAAGCAATAACTCTTATAAAGTTCTTGTCTGAGTTGAAAAATTCTAGAATAGAGGGGGAGATCAAATGTTTATTGAAAATTGAAAATCATTGCTTTCATGTCATGGAACTAATATTTATTACCTAAGCATATCATTAATGTAGAGAGAGAGAAAGAGAGAGAGGAAGAGAAATTGGTTGGGAGGTAATTCATTGAAAGCACAGGTTAAGAACTTGTTGAAATGATGTAGGCTGATTTTAGGCTTACCTGAAATAAGTGAATTAATATCCTGCTCTGTCCTCACTGTCTTCTTCTTAAAAAAGGACTAACGTTACACCATCAGAAAGTGGGACCTGGAAAAAAATGCTTGACTATTTCATGGAGGAGCAGTTGCAGGCAGACTCTTAGGAGTGGTTAATAAAAGATTGAATACTTGAATAGGGGAGTTTCACAACCAATTAAAGACAAATAAGTCATCACCTCATTAACTAGTTCAGCCTAATTTACATTTTCTTTAAGGATAGGCTCATAATCATCAAAACTTCCTCTACAGGTTGGATTTAAGGACTCGGTGAGGAAAGTGTTAGACTGCTGTTCCCAATAAGGGCCCCTTTTTAGTTCATGTATGTTTATAAGGATTTCTATATGGGAAAAATAATTCAGAATATATGCATAATGGAAAACTCATACATTAAGCATGCTTTATTTTTGAAATGAAAGAACATGGGCAACACTCTAGCTTCCAAATAAAAATAATAATAATGATAGATTATTTCTATAATTATGCATACATATATATTTTTTAAAAAATCTGTTGGCTTATTTTGAGTCATGAGCCTGAGCACTCACAGCTTTATTTATCTTCCTTTGTAAAAATAAACCATCTAGTTTGAACAACCATCTCAAGAAAACAGGAGACCTTCTTTCCTCTCTGAGTTCCCCTTTCTGATTTATGGAAACCACCAGGCAAGTCTCCAGAGCACTTGCTGCACGTGTACAATATACACACTTCTGATTTCTCTAAGCTCTGTCAATATTAACCTGACCAAACGAAGATCAAACTGTCTCTTTTGTTCCTCACTCTCCTCGCATGGGGAGCACAATATGGCTCTTGTCAGAGGTGCTTCATCATTCTGGCTCAAGGAAACTGTCAGTACAGTTTGGGATTCGTTCTTCATGGGCAGATACCCTGATGGGTCTAATGAAGCCTTTCTGCTGACAACTCATTTGCTATAAATACCCAACCATCGCCAAGTAGAAGTGGGGAATACGGTGGTGCCCCCTTTGCTATCAACCCGATGAAAGCAATTAATTTTTTGAAGTCTAAAAAAAAATCTATCCATCAAGGCACACACCTCTCACCACCCATATATGTGTTCTTGCTTGTTTCCATTCACTCGATAATAAACTTTATGACATTCTTAAATTGGAATATAATAGGGTAAACACCAATCTTGGAGCACACATGCAGAGCCAACAGTCTGTGTGTGCCATTTGTTGCAATCTAAGCTAATTACCAGAAATCCCCTCCTGAAAACAGATACACTCTGGGGTATGTGGTTTTATTTTTGTTTGGAGACGCCTGTGTGTGGGGAGCTTGAGGAATTCCTCTCCAGGTACGGACACTGTGTGGTCATAACTCTCTGGGTTGCAAGTCACAGGAACTTAATTATAACTGGTTTAAGCAAAGAGATAGAAAGTTGGAAGGATCTGGGGAATGTTCCTGAAGAGGCCAAGAAGAACTCGAGGATAAGCTGGGAGAAGGGCAAAGGTTGCCAAGGGTGTGCGGGCCATCCTCCCTCTCCGTCTTCTTCTTCTAGGTGCATTCTGCTTTCCTGCACCCAAATGGTGTCTTCCACATGGCGGGAAACACAGGCATCTGCAGCATCTCTGTGCACACCTTGCAGATTTAGTCATGGCCCTCTCCCTTTTGGCCTTGCATTTAAAAACCCTGAAAGAAGAACTCTGGTTGTTCCACTGGAGTTGGGGGCCTAGTCCTGGGCAAAACCATTGAGGTAGATTGGAAAGACCACAAAACACAGACACAGCACCGGTTATCACAGGGTGGGTGTATAAAGAGTCATTTCCCAGAAGAGGAGGTGCTGAGCAGTCAAACCCACAGGTGGGCACTCTAGCTATCGAGCACAAAGGTGTGACACACACACACACAGGCACATGCACATACACTCTAACCTACATCAGATAACGTCCCAAACCCTCATTTTATTTCCAGCCAACCAAGTGCAGTTGTAGGGAGAGACACAATACTTGAAAAGATAAGTATAGTAAGGTAATTTAGTTAACTTTACTTTCTTGGAAGTTTGCATGCCAATTAATAAAGGTATTATAAAGAGAGATGGTAGAACAAATCTACAAAAGTGTTAAGCTTATGAAATGAAAATTATGCTTATTTAATAAAAAATACATAATACTATCTAAACAATCCAGGAAAAAGGGGCCAAGTGCCTTTAATTTCATTCTTTCAGGTCAATGTGAGGGATTCATTTTTGGCCCCTGAAGTCTTCAGAAGCTCAGATCTTCCCTGTAAGTGTCAAACTTCCACTGCTATTAGTACCATCTAGGAGGCAATGAAATGCTTTAAATACAAATTAGAAATGATCTACAGGCCTTACCTTCAAGGCAGAGAGTTACTTGGGCTCACTCTGGTAGAACAAGGGTAGCATTTTAATTGTTATTATTTTATACAGGAGTTATTTATAGAAGGGCTATAAGCAAGCCAAAATACAAAAAGAAATCTAAATTTTTTTAGATTTTTCATAAAAGGTAAAAAGTAATAACTTTAGAACAGGGGTTTTCAAGCTTGACACTATTGACATTTTGGGCTAGAAAATTCTCTGTCCTGTGCACTATAGAATGTTTAGCAGCATCTCTGGCCTTTTCCCATTAATTAATTCTGCCTGGTTTAAGAGGCAGGAGAACTATACAAATAAATCAGGGATGGGGAGAATCTACATGAATACTTTGTACTAATTGGCCAAATATTTCCTTTTTCTAAGTTGGTAAAAATAAAAAATTTCCATCAATTGTCTTTTAGTTTACATTGGTATGCTTATAAATAAAACAGTGTTTTGATTTTTCTCAAACAAAGAAAATAGCAGGAAAGTTTAAAAGAGAGAGCCAAGATTTTATGAAACATCTACTTCCTGTTCCAGGCAAATGAAGTTTACCCTATGTGTTTTCCAGAGGTGGTGTTTTTTTTTTTTTTCTTCTTTTTCTTCTTCTTCTTCTTCTTTTTTTTTTTTTTGGTCTAGCAAGACCTCCAGCAGCCACTGGACCCTGAGCCAAGGCTCATGATTCAGAAAACGTCTCTGTCTGTCTGTTCGTATTTACTTATCTCCCTGATTTTTCTCCATATTCTCAATTCTGTTCTCGCTGTCATCCTAAAAGGCCAGCAATAATCCCAATATGCCTATCATGTGGCTAGAAGTGTGGACAAAAAGCAATTTTCTCGTATTCAAAGATCCCTGCCGAACACACTAATATCCAATCCCCAACACTTATGTACTGAACAGAAACTTCTGTAGAAAAATGCCTCCACATAAAGCTGCAAATTGAGATACTCAACAAGTGAACCATATTCTCCAGTTCAGAGGTGCATTTTCTAATGTGGAAAATCTGGAAGAAGCTGAGGTCACAAGCAGAGGTTACCCTTGCTTGGTAACCTCTGTGCCTTCCACCCACTCCTCCTCCAAATCCTGCCCATCTCACTCCTGGCTTCTTCCTCCTTCTGGAGTTACATCCTTGTACCTCCAATTTCTCTAAGCTCCCAAAACAAGTCCATCCCCAGCGTCTGCTCTAGAACAGTGGTTTCTAACTTGTATTTGGTGTGATATTCTCCGTGTCCCAGGCTAGGCAATCAGCAGAGGCCATGACTTGGATGGCTTCTGTACCCTCCTAAGAATTTTCCTGACAGGTGCTAAAAATCTCTAAACAAACATACTGTTCAATGAAAACAACTGCAAATCACCAGCATTTCTGAAAGTCTGGCTAAAACAGACTGTCTAAAGTTTCAAGGCAGATGTTTGACGCAGCACACAAAACTGCCAGCCATGGGGGACTTTAGCATTTGAAAACTGGCAAGAAGGAAGGAGGAGATCTCCAAAAATACTTCTCACGTTAGAACTGGCCTTTGCTTCTCATCTCCATCTCTGACATTTATATTGATTTTTAAAAATTTCTGAAAGTAGCTAGGCACCTGGGTAGCTGAGAAAATAACAGCAATCTTCCTACATGCTTGAGAGAGACCACTCTTCCACCTTACCAGGTAGCCGCAGGTATGGCTCCTGTGTCACTGTCCTCAGCCTCTCCCAGCACCATCCCAACACACATGTGACAGCACCGCCCGACAGTGCAAACACAGACAGGAACATCTTTCAGGACTCAAATGATATTGCTCCTTGACAGAGCTTGTTCCAAACCAGGAAGCTCTGACTTTGTTCCTTGACTACATAGTATCTTTTGAATCCGTCATAAAACCACAGATTTTTCTTTAAGATTTTTAAGGCCTAAGTGAATATGGTAGAATCTAAGGTGATTAAAATCTCTACAATGTTTAAGGATAATGCTAGGAATTTTTACAATATCAGGTCAGATAATTCACCAATTTGCCCTATCATTACACAATTTGCTAACCAGAAAGATATATAGAGTGCCACTTTATTCTTTTAGAGTTGTTATTAATTTTGTGACCCATAAAGTGATTTTTAAAAAAAGGCAGTCTGTTTCTGAAAAGTTTTAGGTTTTCTTTTTCTGAAAGGTGTATAACACTAATAATTTCAATACTCTTGTAGCCCAAAGATAGTTTGAATACCAAAGAACAGTGTTTACTGAAGGCCTTCCATGTAGGGGATTCAGGTTATTCAATGAAATGGCAAATCAGGTCTGGGTGTTGGGAAAGCGAGTTGATTTTTCTCTGTTTCCAGATTTGGTGGCATTCAAACACTTCTGTGGAAATGGGGGGGCGGTGGTAAATGCTTCTAAGGTCCCTTCAAGTTGTCAGATTCAATGATTTAATAATTCCAAGGTGAAAGGGTGTTCAGAAACTAGGGGTCTGATCAGGGACAGAGGAGAAGGTGAGATAAGCACAAAAATGTTTAAATTTTAAGTTATTGAACCTACAGGGGAAAAGGTGGTGACGTACTGAAGCAGTGAAGACCGTTGGGCTCTCAAATGAGGCAGACTTTTATTTGAATCTCAGCGATGCCACTTCTCGTTACCCAACTCCAGGCGAGATATTTAGCTTCGAAGGCTCGGTTTCTGCATCTGAAAATAACACCTACTATATAATACATAGTTTATGGAAAGGATTAAATGAGATCGTTTATATAAAATGCTAGGGCAGCCTTGGAATACTGGAAATAACAAATACTCGGTTTAAAATATAAATAGGAGTTTAGTTTGTCACAGACACGTGCATTTTTGTCTGTCCGTCATCCTTTCTCTTGAGGAGGAAACCTGCCCACTTCATGTGGCTGACATGGGACTGTCTTTGTCCCAAACTGAGCCCTAGGTGTAGCAGATGATGCAGGCCTAGCTGAACTCTACTCCAACCCCTTGGCCACAGCGATGGTTTCAGGAATCATACATGACCTGAGATAGACTAATGCGAGACTTATAGGGGTTTTGTGAAGCTCCCTCTTCCTCTGAGATCCTGAGATGTAGGCATCGCACAAGCCTGGAGCTGCCCAGGGCCGTCTTCGGGAATGCTGGAGGGAGTCTCCCTGAGAATGAGGCCAACTCTGGGAAACACAGAGGCTGCCCTGGAATGGTTTGACTTTGAGTTCAAGAGTATTGGAAGCTAGATCTATCCTAGGTTAACAACAGAGCAGTTAGCTCATTGTTTCCTTTAAGCAAATTTTAGCTGAATTTCTGTCACTCACAATCAAAGAATTAGATAAATCTACAACTTACGAAAACCTACTGGGCAATTATAATAATGTAAGTGGACATTTATGGGAACAGAGGCCACTTCAAGAGGAAATCTTTTCTTCCTAGCATGACTTTTTACATTTTAGAAAAAGAGTCCTTCACCTTTTATTGAGGAAGATAGTTTTGGGTTTGGTTTTTTTTCCCCTTACTAGTTATAGATAGTGGCCAGGCCCACAGTGGCTGGCAATTAAGACATTGAGATACCAGAAGACTTGGGGAGCCTACCAGCTAGACTCCTAGAAGCCAAGGACAAGGAAAATAGCAGAAGCAACTGGAAGGCTGACCATGGGAGACTTCAGGATCACTTGCTAGGCTGCACCAACCTAGGAAACTTTCACTGAACTAAGGTTGATAACATGCAAAGAATAAAAACCTAACAGTGTTATGACCCTTAAAAAGAAAAAGTTTATGTCTGTAGAGCAATGTTGACTTTTCTATATATAATCAAAGTAATCTTAATTGATATTCACCATTTCTCTAGCTGGTAGTAAGATAAAAATTAGTGATACCCATTTAACAGATGAGAAGGCTGAATCTTAGGAAGCTTCAGGAATATTCCCAATATCAGACTTAGTCATTCGACGGTGGAGCAGGAACTGAAACCCAAGTTTTCTAAACCTTATTCTAGCACATTATAGATGCCAATTGTTCTCATTTGAGGTCGAGTGTCATATCTGATAAGGACATAAACAGAAACTTCTTATTTAATTTATCCTTCTTTTAATCACTTTCTCATTCTCTTATTACAATGTAAGGAGAAAATATAAGATGCCAAATTTAGATAGCTAATGAAAATACTTTACAGCTTCAGCTTAGTAGGGAGTGTGTGTGTGTGTGTGTGTATTCAAAAACTTTAAAGGGAGAATTTCTGTATACATTTATTTCCAGAAATAGTATAAGCTCTGTGGTGATAGGCTTTCAAAAGAAACCATCCACATTTTTTAATGTGTATTTAAAAAATCACATAATGTAAAGTTAGGCAAAATGTTATATGACATGCCTTGTGCCATAAATAATTTTTGGTCTGGTAACTAAAAGAAAGAGAGGAAGTTGCAATTTTAACCTCTAGAATGAAAAAATGAACAGAAAGTAAATAAGGAACAGAAAGTGGTATGTTAGTCCATTCATGCTGCTATAACCAAATACCATAACCTGAGTAGCTTATAAACAACAGAAATTTATTTCTCATAGTTCTAGAGGCTAGAAAGTCTAAGGCCAAGGTGCTGACAGATTTGGTGTCTGGTGAGGACCTGCCTCCTGGTTTGTAGGCTGCCTTCTTTACACATGGAGGAAGGGGCAAGGGTCTCTCTGAGCCTCTTTTACAAAGGCACTAATCCCATTCTGAGGGCTCTGGCCCCAGGCCTTAATCACATCCCAAAGACCCCATATCCTAATATCATCATTTTGGAAATGAGGGTTTCAACATAATGAATTTTGGGGTGACACAAACATTCAGACCATAGCAAGTAGGGCAAAAGTAAGGCATTTCTTTTTATGTGACTTTATCTTGGGGCTTTCTAGTATTCCAGCCTCTGAATATGGCAGCAGAAGAGGTCTAAATGGAAGCCATTATTGTGTTACCTGCTGCCCCAATACAAGTTTTGAGGCCCATAAGCCTTCCTGGCCTGCACACACTGACCCAGGAAAGGTCACATACGTGGCAGAGCGCCATTCTTCATGGGAAAGGTATGAGATGGTAAGTAGAGAGACTAGCCCTATTTCTGTTCTCACCGAGGTTAGCTGTCAACAGCTGTCAAAGAGCTAAGGTCTTTCCATGTGCAGCTGTGTTCCTTCTTGGTGAGATAGAACTAAGAAGCATGCTCATTTGCAGGCTTGCTGTAAATAGAAAGCACAAGAAGATACCTTGTGCCTTCTCATCCTTATTTAAAGGTGGAAGTCTATCTATTAGTAAGCAGCCAGGTTGACGAGTCTAGGAATTACCCAGCTTCGACAGTTGGTTGCCTCCAGCTCCATCCTTTCTTGAGCGAGGCACAGATGAGCACTCAAACCAAGCTCAATATTGAATCACTGACAGTGTTTGACTGTACTGCTAACATGAGTGCACGCAGACATTTATAGACACTGCTGCAGGGCAGGACACACGGGCATGGAGTGCAAGACCATACAAAAATATTATAGGGCTCATACTCAGAAACTACACCAGGAGCTACCATAGCCTCAGGTACAAATTTACATGCAATAATTCATATTCTACCAAATAAATCCCAGGCAAACAGAGTAATGCAAAAACATATTTCCTGCTGTCAAGAAAATTTCTGGCAAAATTAATCAACCATTCATCCATTCAGGCTCTTTGCATACCCTTTTGTCAAAGAGGGAATACTAAGAGATTTCTTTTCTCTTCCACGCACTCATTTCAATGAATTGAAGAATCCATCAAGCTTGAGTTGATTTATTGAACTGTCTCTTAGCTCAGCAGTACAACTACAGCAAATGAACTGGTAACTTCTTCTAAAACCAGCAGTGATTCGATTCAACAATATCTGATTTATTTAACTCTTTATAATTCCAGATTTAACTTATTCTTGCATTTCTAAACAGTATAAATTTTTGGCTAAAACCTTGCATATTTACATATTATTATATAGTATACATATTTCCAAATTACATTGCTTAGCTTTCTGATAGCAGAGATTAAAACATATAGATTCTAAGACTTTTTTCCTGTAAGAGACTTTAAAAGCACATTTAAATTAGGTAGTTTTTTTAAAAGGATTTATTTAAAGACCTATAGCTTTTTTCTGATGTAAACTGTCGTGGTGGGTTATGTTTAACATTAACATTCAATGACCAGTCACTTTGATTTAGAGCACCGAAACCACATAGATTCCTTATTTTTGTATTTATTTTTGTCATTCTACCAGGTGAGGAGAATCACTGTGAGGGGATATTTAAGGTGTAAACATTAGAGAGAAACCAAGCCGACTGTTTAAACATGGGTTTTATCACCAAACCTCGTTCACAGAGTCCCGTGGAGCCCATTCATCACATACCAGCTTTGTATTTTTCTTTGTAAAGATATATGACCTTTGCCTATTAGATTTCATTAACAGGGCACCATACAAGGCTCCTCTGCACATGGCAGGATAGAAAGTGCAACATCCTCGCCTGAAGGATTTGCGGGAACAGGCTCATCTTCAATCTTTGTCCCTGGGAGGCACTTTTAACACCTGCCAACCACAGCACTATCATCAGAAAAACATTTAGAGATTTATCTTCGGGCTGGTAATTATAAGAGATAATTTGTTTGGAGTATGGATAAAGTTGGTCTAGCATAAACAAACTAGAGGCTCAAATTACATGACGAACATCATTAACTATTGATTTAACCACTGCGAGTCTGCAAGCTCACCGATATTCTCTGAAGACGGCGGGTTCCTAAACGGTACCTTTGGCCTAAAAATTCATGAGAGTTGATGGGTGCATTTCAGTGCATGCTCAGAGTCATCACGGTTTTCGTGATTTTTCCTTCTTCTTTTGAGCATCTTACCCTGGGTAACCTCTGTTTAGAACTCTGAACACTAAGAATTGTACATTGTCTGTTACCTTTATATTTTAGAATTCAAGATGTTTTGCTTTGGGGAAGATATTTATGAGGATGAAGTCAAAGGTATCATGTGTCAAAGACTTTGAAAGTCTTTGCAATATGTTATTATCTCATTGGAGCCTTATAATCACTCCATGAAGTGGGCAAAACTGATGTTTGAATTCCATTTTAGAAGGAAACCCACAGGCAGGAGCTGAGGGTTTAAGGACCTCCATCAAAATACATTATGCACGGATTCCTTCATATGTTTCGTTATTCTCATCCTGTTTTCCACAGAGAACACTAAATGGCAGAAATGAAACAGGGTCCTAAGGAGTAAGAGAAAAATCTCAAGGACAAATATTAGATGTAAAAATAAATGCTAGAGGGCAAGAACAGAATTCCTGGTTTAGATACCAGCTGTGTACAATATAGCTCTACCTTTAAGCAGTTATGTAGCTCAATGTGAAGAGTTACAGCCTCAAGCTCTCAGTTTAAAGCAGTGCCTATAAACACAGTAAGTACTCAATAAATGACTCTATTAATATTCTTTAATGCCATCATTAATAATGGTAACAAAAAGAATGTGGCTGGCAAGCTCCACTGAGCCTCTCCCAAATATAGGTCTATAATTTCTTACCATAAATCCCTGGGGCCAGGGATGTGTTTTGTAATTGAGAATTTTTTGTTTCATTTTAGAAAGGTAAAATGGTGCTTATAATGTTTACTATGTATCGACCTCAGTGGATCTTAGGGCAGCCCCCCCAAAACACACACATATTTATGCAATAAAGTGCATAAAGAGGGATAAAGGCCATAAATACCAGGTCAGAGTTTGCTGTCACATATTTTCAAAAATTCCTAGGGTTTTCAGAGGTTTTTAGATTTCAGAATTGCAGATGGGGTATTATAAACCTGAACTAATTCTCAACAAAATGTTAAATATTGAATATCCATTGCTCAGTGGAAAACAGCAGGGATCACTTCTAATTATATGCTAAGGTAAATTTAGAATTAGGCATTGAAAGGTCATCTGGCTGACCCCTAACATACGTCAATTCAAAGCAGAAAGCCAAAAAGCATTAAAATAAAATCCCATAACTATGAACTCTACTAATTAATTCAAATGGTAGCTTGTCCAAAATTTGCATTTGCTTTCTCAGTGAAAACATTTAGTGGTTCCCAAATACAGCAAGAGGAATATTTTACTTGCTTAAGAATAAAAACTCTAAACATTTTTATAATTAATTCAAATGTAAATTTTTATATTTAATTCGCAATCTCTCTTAGCTAGTGATCAAGGTAGATTACTAGAATTCCTTTAGTTATCAGGCATCTGTTGGCTGACTCAAGTTTTCATATCATTCTGAAAATTAGAAAACTAATTTTTATTTTAAAAAATGAAGTCTAATTCACATCTCACTTATTTATAGTTTCTCCTCCATTTACTTAAATTAGCGAGGTTTGCACTCCATACCAAATGAATACTTTCCCTAGAGCTAGGGCCACAGTAAGATTTCAGAACTGATTTCTAGTTAAGATTTAAGGGCTAAGGATACACTCACAAAAATTTAAAAAGTATTCTATTTATGTGTACGAACCAGAAAATTCCATTATGTATGAAAAATTTGCCAGTCATGTACAAATATGGTCTATAGATGCATCGTTGATGTAGGTAGTATCATTTTCCCATCAGTTGAGTTTTTAGACCAAATACACCGATAATATTTGTTCTCAAATATCTCAAGACAAGTTATTTTTCTTTATGTGATTCCCTTCTAACTACAATGTTGTAGTTGTGATCTCTCCTGAAGTCATCACAATATGTCTGGTATAACCACAAGAAGAGTACCATAGAATGGGTGCTAGCTAATGGCATCAGCTATTAGATTCCTGAACTATTAATAGAATACAGAGTCCAGAAAGCATATACAGGAATTTAATATATGCCAGGGTGTCATTTCAAACTCAGTGGGAAATGGATATTTTGACTAATAAATGATATCAACATAATTGGCACATGTCTCAAGAAAAGAATGATAGAATTAAATTGCAGATGTGTTAAAGACCTAAATGTAAAAATGTTACATAATAATATTTGGAGAAAATCAAGAAGATTACATAATCTTGTTTTTGGCAGAGCTTATTAAGAACATAAGAAAACTCAGAGACCATGAAAGATAAGAGACATATTTGACTTTATAAAATTTAAAAATTTAAAAACTGTGTGTTAACATATCATAAACAAAATCAAAAGATAAGTGATGGAGTAGGAAAATTATCTTCAATACTTTTATGATAAGCAAATATTAATCCCTAACATATATAACCTTCCCCAAAAATCAGTAAGAATAAAAGGCAAATGGCCAATGAACATATGAAAAAATGTTCAGTCTCACAAATAATCAAGAAAAAGCAAATTAAAAAAATTAATTTTTGTTTAATTAGATGTCTCAGATTTTAAAGGGGGAAAAATCAAAGAGCTACTAAGAATACAGGAAAACAGTCCTCTCAAACACAGCTGGTAAAAGTTACAACATTCCGAAAAATAATCTGACACTATTAATATTTAAAAAAACATAGTTTATAAATCAATAATTCAATAATTTTGAGAAACTATTCTATAAAACAAAATAAATACTATATAAAGATATATAAATAAGGACGTTTAATGCAGCATTGTTTATAGTGGCAAAAAATTGGAAATAGTAGAGGGACAGTTGTGTCCCGTCCAGTTATAGCAAGGAATATCATGTTGACATCAAAAGACTTGTCAGACCTTTACCTGACATACGTTAACATGAAAAAGAAAGTTCCAGAATAATGTGCATGGTATGATCCTATTAACATCAGTATAGTTACATATTCCATAACGCACATATATTTTTTCCATATATATGTATGCAATTGTGTAAATACAGAATTCATTAACTTTGGTTACCTTGGGGGAAGGTAGTTGAGGGTTTAGGGGTGCAGGATAATTTACTAAATATTTCTTTATATATTTTGGATCATTTTTCTTGATAAAACCAGCATGTATTACTTTTACCATTTAAAAAATATGATAAAGAGAAAACGAGAGAATAATAAAAGGAACTACGAGTTCATCTTTGTTTTATACGGTAAAGAGTCTGGATGCTATGCTCAAGTTTGTCTAAGAGCACTAATAAGCACTAGTGGTTATGAGAATTAACTGGGGCGCCTTCAGCAACTCATTTGTTAAACAGTCAGTTCCTCCTAAACAAAATGCAAGTCATTATCTAGCCAAACAAGAAAAAACTCTGCAGATGGGTCTCCGATGCCAAGTTTGGAGGCTGTGTTATTATAACCGTTTATTCAGTTAGCAAATACCCTTGTAAGATTACACCAGGCAAACCAAACATTCTAAGGTCAAAGTGATAAAGGGGGTTAAAGCTCTCGATGAGTGATTAGGGGAAATTCCTTCCAGAGAAGAGGGTGGACCACAGAAGACTTCCATCAGTGGGGACACGCCTCACTGCTGGTGGGCTGGACAGAAAGGGTCCCGGGGGATTGGGGGATTACACAGACGGGGGTTCGTCTCTCCCAGGGCTTGGGCTGTCTGGTCCTGCCTCATGTCTATGCCTCTCCACAGCTGCCTCCCATCGCCCGTCTTGCATACTCAGCCTTAAACCAAAGCCACCTCCATGCCCATCCCACTCTAAACCTTGAAGGTGGGGTAGAATATGCACTTGGTGAGACTGTTAATCTGTTTTACAAAGGCATTCCCTAGTATTGCCCTCTGAGTTCCCATATGTTCCCCACTCGGTGGGCAATCTCTCTCTCCTCCCTTCCCTCTCCTGCTCCCACCCCTGCTATGAACCTCTGCTTCTTTAATCCTCCTTGGGGAAGAAGCCCTGATACTTCAGTCTCATCCCAGTGGAGCTCACAGCTCTCACCACACACTTGCCGTGGCTGTGCCTCACCCACCACTCTACCTGGTACCTTGCCTGCAGATCCTAGACCAAACGATGCTGGACACCATCCTGAGCCTTGATGGACATCTTTAGTTGGCTTCTCACAGCTGGGCCAGCTTCCCTAGACATGATTGTTCTCTAGAAGAAGGTCTAAGGTCAAGCCCTAGACTTTCCCCACCTAGTTGCCTTACCATGACCATACATTCACTGTTTCAGTGAGCCATGACTTGGGCTGATGGTTACACCTTCCAGCAAAGAGGGGAGAAAACAGTAGCAGGTACTTATTGCTTTTGTCTACCCAGCACCTTTTCCTTCCTTCTGTTAACAGACCCGTCTCTGACCACAAGGATGGACATGTGATCCAAGCTCCACTAATCATAGTATTTCACTTTTACTACCTCTGGTGACAGGTAAAGGGAAGAAGCATGTGTCCTAACTAATCAAAAGTTAATATATAGTGAGCCTTCAATATGCCAGAAATTCTACTACATTCTTTCTTTTTTTTTTTTTTTGAGACAGAGTCTCAGTCTGTTGCCCCAGCTAGGGTGCTATGGTGTCAGCCTAGCTCACAGCAATGTCAAACTCCTGGGTTCAAGCGATCTTACCGCCTCATCTTCCCGAGTAGTCGGGACTACAGGCATGTGCCACCATGCCCGGCTAATTTTATATATATATATATATATATATATATATATATATATATATATATATATTTTAGTTGTCCAGCTAATTTCTTTCTATTTTTGGTAGAGAGGGGGTCTTGCTCTTGCTCAGGCTGCTCTCAAACTCCTGAGCTCAAAAGATCCACCCGCCTCGGCCTCCCAGAGTACTAGGATTACAGGTGTGAGCCACCATGCCCAGCCTACTATATTCTTTAAACACATTGTCTCATTTTAAATTTTTTTCCCATGATAATTCCATTCTCTTCCCCATTTTATAAGTAAGGAAATGGAGCCTCAGAGGGGACTAGTAATTTGCCTAAGGTCACACAGGTAGTCACAGGAAGAGCCTTGATTCAAACTCAGTTCTGTTGGGCTCCCAAGTCTCTGCCTTCTACTTCTATAACTGAGTTGGTTCCTGTATATGTGGAGACAACTTCTTTAAGGGAAGAAAATCAACTACCCCCCTTAAGAAATATATCCTTGAAGGATTCTCAAGCAACACTGATTGACCATGACAACAGACCCCTCTGGGCGGTTCTTCTCTTTGAGTACAAGGCTGTCTTCCTTAATTCCCGCTCTTCTCCCTCCAAACTCTCCACTTCTCTCACACTAGGGATTCTGGCCAAAGCTCAGTCATTTTCTGTTACCAAGAAGGCCTTCTTTCCCTAAGAGAGTGAAAATAATACTGATAGTTGAGGCAGTAGATAAGATTTAGAGAGAAGAGATAGTTTAGTGCAAAATCTTTGTCCTCTTTTTTTTCAATCAAACTTTGAGGTCCTATCATGTTTCCAAATCAAGCCAGTTTCTAAGGATACAAAGTTGAAGATCAGGTCTCACCTGCTAACACCTCTGGGCTGACTGGAGAAGACGGGCTGGGAAGACAACCAAGCCAGCTAATGGGGTGCAGCTATGCCCGGGGAGGAGCAACACATTCCATAAGTAGATTAGCAACTGCCTATGGCTGGGGGTTGAGGGGGGGAGGATTGGGGAGTGACTGCCACTGGGTACAAGGGTTCTTTTGGGGGTTATGAAAATGTTCTAAAATTAGATTAGTGACAGTGGCACAAGTCTGTAAACATACTAAAAACCATTGGGTTGTACTATTTAAAAAGGCAAACTTTATGGTCGTATATAAATGATATCTCCATAAAACTGTCAGATGCAATCTGACTTGAAGCATCTGTCAGGGCTTCTTAGAAGCTGGAGGTTGAACTGCATTAGAAAAGGTGAGTGGGTCTAGCTTGGAGAAGAAGTGGAGAAAAGGCATTTCATTTAGATTTAACAGAATACAGAAAGAGCAGGAGGAATAAAACAACGATTACACATTGTAGGAGCCACCCAGGGTTGCCGGGGGTGTCTGCTGAATGGAGAAAGGTGCAGCTAGAGTTGGTGCAAGGACTGGAAGTCAAATGCCCTTGTTGGTCAAGCAGGGAAGCACCACTTTGACTGGAAAGGTATAGGCAGCACTAGAGGATGTTAAGAAGGGAACAGGGCATAATTAGATTTGCATTTTAGTGGAAAGGGCAGACCAAGAATGATTTGGATTCGAGATCAGAAAGTTAATCTGTAAAATAGTAAGAAATACATATATTGGTCTCTGGTCCCCTTTCGTGACACAGAACTCCTAAAACTCTTGTAATTTCCCAAGTAATTGGGATACTAGGAGTATCTTTTGTTCTAGTATATGTTCTATGACCCTGGTTCCTGACACAGCATCCTTTTGGAATTTATTAGATGATAGGAGTGTCTTTTTGTTCTAATGAAGTGACTGGTGGGCTCGTGGCTGGGCTTCCAGACTGATGAACACATCCACATGCCAGTTGGTGCACCCCAGCTCCATGGGGACAGAAGCTCCTGAGCTCAGGACCCTTCCTGACCTTGCCCTAGTTACCTCTTCATCTGGCTGTTCATCTGTATTTTCTGTCACATCTTCTACTGTATAATAAACCAGTAAATGTGTTTCCCTGAGTGCTGTGAGCTGTTTTAGCAAATTATTAAGCTGGATGAGGGGGTCACGGGAACCTCCTATTCATAGCAGGTTTATCCAAAGCACAGGTGACAATCTAGACTTGCAATTGGCGTCTGAAATTGGGGGTAGTCTTGTGAAACTGAGCCCATGGGCTCTGCACTAATTCCAGGTAGATTGTGTCAGAATTGAATTGAATCGTACAACATCCAGTTGGTGTGGAGAGAATTGTTTGCAGTGGAAAAAAACACCACATATTAAAAACAGACACAGACTAAGAATCACTGGATTGTATAATTTAAAAGGTAAACTTCATGGTAGTATTTGTACTTCTGTGGCTGGAAGTACAGAATAGAGGAGAAGAGTAGTTTTCCCATAAACAGCCAGGTACAGATGGCCCTGTGAGAGTCTCCTTATCAAGGGACAGCTTGCAGAGGCTAAAATCCAGTTCATGATCTAGGCCACCAACCACTCACAAAGCTGTTTTTGAGGGAGAAGCCCTACAGACTGAAGGAAGGAGCCTGTCTTAATTTACATAAAGGACCCCATGGGCTGGTCTTGATTGCTATATTTTAGGTCAGACAAGATGAAGTGTTGACCTAAGGCAGTGGCACAGGAGCAGAGAGAAGGTGACCAGCTCGCATTTACCTTGCTGAGTTTGAGTCACCTGTATGAAAACCAGGAAAGCTGTGAGCTATCCCATAAAAGGTATCCTTATGTGCCTAGAAATCAATGAAAAGTCACATCTAAAAGTATAATTTGGAAATTGCTAATATACACCCAAAGGATCCTGTGTAGGAATGTATACTGGGATTGAGTCTCTGTAGCAAAAAGTATGGAAATTCATTGTTAGTTACTGAGTCGGACTAGGAGACAAGTATAAAGATGAAGGAAAGAAATGATTAATGTTCAACAGAAGGCCCCTGCTATATCAATTTACCAAGCTTTTTGGTTCCACATATTAGCCCACTTAAATCTAGACTTGTAATGTACGCATACTGCAAAAGAAGTTGAACTTTTCCTTTGCCTCACAAATAGCCTCATCTCATGCACTCTGCTAAGCAGTCTGGATATAAACAGCTGTTCTTTGCAAGAATGCTAGATGTTCTTCACTGACAGATGGCAGCAGTTCCCTAGGGGACACACACACATACACACACACACACACACACACACACACGGAAACCTTAGTAAGGTCAATAACATTGATATTCATCAATGAAGTTACTGAAATTCAGAGTCAAGAGAAAGGCCCGGAATTTAAAACATACTTAAGTTAGTGCTTCTGGGTTTAATGCCAACACAGATATTATTATTTTGCATAGTTGCTGTGAACAAAAACATTTTCCATTTTATATGCCACTTTTGAAGAGTAAGAGATAATTTGTCATAATCGGATCATTAAATGATTGTTTTATATACCGCATATTCCCTTCTGCCCTTGTCAGAGGAAGCAGAAGTCCTTTAAATTTGTATGTTCTTGGGAAACATACTAGACAAATCCATAATGGATTGTGGTGCAATATTTCTGTTTGGTTTGTTTAAATCACCATATTTGGAAAAATCTCTCATAGAATATTACTAGGAATTCTTACTGATCCCTCCAACCTCCAGCCAAAATGAGTAACTAAATGGATGTGGTTAGATAGTTACTCTGATAGAAAGAAGATAGAGAGATCACAAAAAGCTAGAGATGGTTTTCAAAGCAGTGTACTTTTCTTTCTACTCAACTTAAATGTGGAGAACTATCAAATCTGGATTTCAAGAAAACCCATGACATCATTTAGGAACATCCACTGAAATTTCTTCTCCCTGAGAGAAATAGATTAGTTAAGATTCTTCACAGAATCATATAACTTTAGAACTAAAATGAGGGAAAAATTGCATGCTAGGTTTCAGATGGGCCTTAAAAGCCATTTGGTCCAATCACCCATTCACTTCTTAAATTCCTTATACTTCACTCTGCCAGGCGGTTATGAAACCTAGGATTGAATATTTCTTTTTTTTTTTATTTCAGCATATTATGAGGGTACAAATGTTTAGATTGCCTATGTTGCCTTTGCCCCACCCGAGGCAGAGCTTCAAGTGTGTCCATACCCCAGACAGTGCATACCGCAACCATTAGGTGTGTATATGCCCATGCCCTCCACCTCCTACCCATCTGCCCAACATCCAATGAATGTTATTACTATATGTGCACTTAAGTGTTGATCAGTTATTACTAATTCGATGGTGAGCACATGTGGTGCTTGTGGGATTAAATACTTCTACATATAGGAAACTCATGACTCCTTGAGATGCTCACTCCATTTTTGGATAGGCTAGTAGAAAGCTTCTTTTCTTTAGATGGAGGTAAAATTGTCCTCTTAAACTTTTTCCTACTGGTTTTGGGTCTCCTGAATAGAAGGTTGATAATAACACAAATATTTGAGCACTTACACCATGGCAGGCACTGTTCTGAGATATGCTATAACTTATTTATCCTCAAATTAATCATTCTGATAGGTTAATATTGATATTAATATCACTTCCCAATCTATAGATGTGAAGTCTGAGGCACAGAGAAGTTAAGTAACTTTCCCAAAACCACACGCTTTAAAGATGATGGGTGCAGGAGTTGGAGTCAGGAGTCCTGAGCCCAAGTTCTATACTTTAAGGGGAAAGATTCATACAATCTGAAAAGAAATCAGAGTATTCCAAGTTTTATAGTTTAATAACCTAAAGAGTAGGTGGCCCAATCGTTGATAATATTTGAAAAGAGTCATTGGGCTCCCCTCTGATAATTCTACTAGAAAAAGACAACTATGGCTTTTTATATCATCTAATAATGAGACATTTAAACTATCTATTAACGCTAAAGAAAGTATCACTTTTGAAAAGACATGTTTTTAAACATATTTCTTACTAAGTAATTTATACCAAACCTATGAAATGACAGTAGAACTGGGAAAGCCATCTACTTATATACAGTTGCTTTTTTTTTACTGCAACAAAATTAAAAAGTTCTTGTTCTTTACAATGAGTAATGAGGAATCTGTGGAACAGATGATTCAAAGGTTCTCCATTCTGGATGAGTGTTAGGACACCCGAGGGTGCATTTGAAAAATGACCCACTCGCCTACCCATGCCCTCCTCCTCCCTGAGATTCTGGTCCAAATGACCAAGGGTAGTGACGAGCTTCGGTAGTTTTTAAAGTTGCCTGAATGATTCCATGTACATCCAGGGTTGAATACTATGGATCGAATACTATGGATCTAGTTACCAGTCATGCTTCAGATTGCAAACCTGTAAAAAGCCACATGGCTAGTAAGGGGCAGAAGGTAGGACTAGAACTCAGGTTTTATGGCTTGACAATCTTGAATGTTTTCCAACATGTGTCATTGCCAGTATCTCTTTTTTACAGCTCATCAAAAGAGAAAGAAAGAAAGAAAGAAAGAAAGAAAGAAAGAAAGAAAGAAAGAAAGAAAGAAAGAAAGAACGAACGAACCAGCCCTTTGCAATGGAAAGGATATACATGTGAGTGAACATGTAGAAAAACTAGCTTTAAGATGGCTTCAGGTTACGACTGCTCAGGACCTGCTGGATATGGCAAAAAAAAAAAAAGAAGAAGAAGAAGAAGAGGAGAAAGAAAGAAAGAAAGAAAGAAGGAAGGAAGGAAGGAAGGAGGGAGGGAGGGAGGGAGGGAGGGAGGGAGGGAGGGAGGAAGGAAGGAAGGAAGGAAGGAAGGAAGGAAGGAAGGAAGGAAGGAAGGAAGAAGAAAAAGAAGAAGAAGAAGAAGAAGAACGCAGAGTAACAGGCCCATCTCTGATACATCGCCACTGCCCTTTCTTAATTTTTTTTACTGTCTGACTTGCCAATTAAAATGTCCCAGGACATCCCAACCTCATTCATTTCTCAGAAACATTCCATCATATCCTAAAGAATCACCTATCCACTAACTTTCCCTTCTTATGTGGGCAAGCACGAGCATCATTTTCTAAGAGGTACCCTCATGTGGTTCTAACATTCAACTTCTTGGTGGATTTCAGAAGCCACATGCCTCCTGACTTTCCTTCCTGTGGATGCTTGCGGAGGGGTGGTGGTAGTTCATGCACTTGCTTTTCATTTGACTAATTATGTAGAACATTTCATAAATCCATCACCTCAGTTCTTAAAATTCTGTTAATTTCCTTTGCAGTCTTTTTCACCTCATTACTGATTTATCTTTTTAATGTATTTGGTTATTTATCGTATACATATTTAATGATATCCCTCTGTATTCCCTGGCCCTGATTTACGTTTTTTCAAGACACTTTTCAAAACCTAAAATCATATTGCATATTTAATTGCTTACTTGTTTATTGTTCATCTCCCCTGTCCTCAACAGAATGTTAGGTCTACGATGACAGGAACTTGGTTGTATTCATACTGTATCCTTGATACCTAAATCACTGCCTGGCCGGTGGTAGATGCTCATTAGATACTTATTGAATGAAAAGTAAATGGATGAGAGAATGGATGAATAAAAAGATGGATGGATGATTAAGTGACTGTTATATGCCAGACTCTGGGGATATAAAAGGAAACATGTTAGTTAAGCTTCCTGCCCTAAAGGATTTGTAACCCTAACATGGCTAAGCTTACTCATGGAGGTGTCCACGAGTATTGAGAGCAGAGGGCAGGAATCTAGAAGCCTGCCTGGAGGAGTCAGGAAAGGCATTCAAAGGCCAGGAGGGGCGGTAAGGAGTGTTTTGTTAAAATGCAGATTCGAATTCAGCATATCTGGGGGAGAGTCTGGGTTACCCCCCCCCCCAAGCTTCCAAGTAACACTCAATCTGCTGATCAGGGGGCCACGCTTGGAGGAGCAAAGCTTTCAGATAACTTCCCGGTGGTCCTTCCCTTCCACCTCCTATCGACCACCAGTTTTGGCTACTAAGAAAGTGAAAGTAGATGAAAACTGTTTAACGTTAACGAACCGCAGCTCTTTACGGAGACTTTTGGGTGAAAATCTGAAAATCCCCCAACTGAATGAGAAGTCTTGTAAGTGCCTATGTCAAAAGGAACTGCTTTTTCGAGATTCACAATTGCATCTTGATTTAACTTATTCCACGTATACAGGCCACGGTGCCCTAATGTCGCTTAACACTCTGCGTGGAAAGGTATCCTTGCATCCTGGATCGCACAGGGCCCGCAGGACTGCGAACTGGGTGTAAACCGAGCCTGGCCTGCTCTGCCCCTGCAGGTGCCAGTCCTGCCCCCGCCGGCCTGGGGCGTGGCGGGCACCCCAGCAAACCTGGCCTCCCATCCTCCCGCCCCAGTGTTGCCTCCACCCTCACAACAGCTGCCTTCTCTTCGCCAACACAGGCGTTTTTTCAAAATCTCATTAGATATCCAGTGCTTTCGGCCAAGCAGTGTCCCAAAGGCACTGTGGCCTCCCTGGCGGACTCCCTCGAGTCTGGAAAAAGTACTAGGAGGAGGAAACGGCGGGGTATTAAAAAGTGGGAAACAGGGGACCCGCTGAACACATGCCATGGAAACAAAAGGGATGTTTCATTCTAAGTGCGAGAAC
Source organism: Mirza zaza (assembly GCA_008750895.1). Taxonomy (NCBI): domain Eukaryota; kingdom Metazoa; phylum Chordata; class Mammalia; order Primates; family Cheirogaleidae; genus Mirza; species Mirza zaza. Next base: position 70,422 of record VSMD01122461.1, read on the forward strand.
CCTCCCCCCCTCCCAGGAAGGGGGTGCCTCGATGCTGTATCCTCTCCTTCGGGGATACCCAAACTGCAGTATTTGCCGCATTTCTCAGACCTGGATTAGCCAGTGCAAGCAAAGTGTGTAATCGGTATTAATCTCCCAGAATGCCACTGCCGCCGCCTGTCAATCTGCATAAATTCTACCACAAAACTTTAGGAAGAAATGCTATTCAGAGCAAATGATGCATCAAATTCAAACAGGCCATCAAGATTGCTAATGGATTTTAATAGCAGCTATTACGGCATAATAGTATTTTCCCAACAGCTGTTTGTTGATACAATTCTGCGTTTACAGGACCTTTATGTCCAATCCCAGGAGATAGCCCTCTATTCATTTATAATCATTTGGTTCCACCTACAAACAAATGCTACTTTATTTGCATTTGGAGACTGCCAATGGTCTGCAGATTTGACCCACTCCCACTTCATTCAGTGAAACCAGCAGCGAATATTACAAGCTAGATTAATTAGTTAATATTTAGATGTACTAACTACTGCCAGAATAAATACTGTCAACTGGAGAATTCAAAGAGAAGCTTTAATTGACTGCTTGGCTACTTCCTGAGCCGTGTTAGCTGTTGAAAACTGCTTTTTGAAAATGAGTTATGAGCTTAAACTAGGATTCAGATCAAAATCGTTGAAAATAAAGGACTCATAAACCATTCTAAATTTTTCTTCTTGAGATGACTAATGTTAGAAAATGCCTATAAATCACTGTTAAAATGAATTGCTAATAATAATTGCAATAATAATTGAGATGAGGGAGAATCTGTTAATGAAACCCAAAGCTTTGTTTCTTGCAGAATGGTCAAGAGATTATATAAGATATCCCAAAAGTCTTAGTGCAGTGTTAAGCTTAAATAATTTCAGAAGTATGCATATTAAAACTTACATAAAATATCATTTGAAAGTTTATTTTTATTCCTTTTATATTTATTTAGTTTTGTGAATTTAGAAAAAAAATCAATTATTGTTTTTTCTTTTAGTTAATATTTTCTGTCTTCAATCAGAAGACAAAACATAAAATTTAAAATTTATTATTTCAAACTTACAAAACTAAATAAGTGTAAAAAATGAAAATAATTACATTTCTAGTACAGTACTTTGTAAGTTTATAGTATTTACACTTGTGACACTATCAATGTGTAAAATGGCACTGATGCCTTTGAGACAAACTGTAGAACTTTAAATAAACACAGGTTTGATGAAACTAAGAAGTAGAACAGAAACCACCCTCCTGCCCAGCCACGGGTGGTGTGGTTTTTAGTGAAATCTGCTTGCATAACTATTTGCAATCCAGGAGGCGCTGAGGGGCTTCCTTGCTTAGTGCTGCAGAGTTGCAAAAGAATCAAGTGGGAATACAAAGGAGAGGCAATAATTGCTCTGTTGAATCAAGGTGTTTGGAAAGGATATAGGCATTTTATACCCCACAGAACTTTACAATCCATGAAAGCACTTCCATCTATATCATCCGTGTAACCCTCAAGACAATCCGCATAAGTGGGTATCATTTCTCTCACTTTACAGATGAGAAGGCTGAGGCCCCTGGGAATTTCTGTGATTGCTCCAGAAAAGAAAAAAAAAAAAAATTACAGCTAGCAAATGGCTGATAACTCGAAGCCAAAGCTTCTGAGCCTTCTCTATTCCACGGTCAGCCTTGACTGGGGGGACCAGTCCAGTTAATAAAGCCTGTGAGGGGCTCAGGGCATTCAGACAGGAGCAGCAGATCAACAACGGGGACAAGAACCAGAGGGCTGCTGTGTTCCAGTGCAAGGCAGGTGTTTGCTGGAGAAGCAGACTTCAAACTGGGAGAAACAAGCAGCTTTTAGCTAGAGGCCACCGAGCTGACTGGGCTACGTTACCCTAAAGGCAGAGTTCTCAGCCACAGAGGCCTTGCCTGCCACCTCCCTATCTAGGTCTTCCTCCTTGGTGACAATCCTTGGAGGTGCAATGGAAACAGTACATTTGAAGCTTGCCTCTGTCACGGCGTTCTTGTGTGACTGTGAGCTCATCATTGCATCTCTTTGACATACAGTTGCCTTCTTTGTACAATTAACATAACAATTATTATCCCTTGGAGTTCAAGTAAATTATTATTATTATTATTTTGAGACAGAGTCTTGCTTTGTTGCCCAGGCTAGAGTGAGTGCCATGGCAGCAGCCTAGCTCACAGCAACCTCAAACTCCTGGGCTCAAGCGATCCTTCTGCCTCAGCCTCCCGAGTAGCTGGGACTACAGGCATGTGCCACCATGCCCAGCTAATTTTTTCTATATATATTAGTTGGCCAATTAATTTCTTTCTATTTATAGGAGAGATGGGGTCTCGCTCTTGCTCAGGCTGGTTTCGAACTCCTGACCTCGAACAATCCGCCTGCCTCGGCCTCCCAGAGTGCTAGGGTTACAGGCGTGAGCCACCGCGCCCGGCCTACAAGTAAATTAGTTAAATAAGCTGGTGTACTTGGCAAAGAGCTTGTCACTTGGATCTAATCTGGCTCCTTGGTGTAGAAGTAGAGCTGACTTCCTCTTCCCTGGATTGCTGGCTGTTGGCGTCTGTTAATGTCACTGCAGCCTGAGCACCCAGCACATGCAGACACTTTGTACATGGTTCTGAATGAATGGATGGATGTCAAAACCATACTCAAACTCTCTCCATCACACGCCAGTGACCTCCCTGGTATCTTTATTTCCAGTGTTGATATTACATGATACTATCTCTATCATTTTTCTTTTCTTATAATCTAGGGCAGACATTTTGGAGTCACCCTTTATAGCACTCCTCTATTGCTCCCCAAATCATACCAAAGATTCTTCTCCTTTGATCTGACCCATTGTTTTCCCTCTTACTTTAATAATTTCAGGTCATATGCTTACAGCTTCTACGCAAAACTACTGGCATAAGCAACTGCTCTTCCTAACATCTGTTTACCCTGCATTAGTCTGCCCTATATGTTGCATCCAAATGAATCTTCCTAACTCTTACTGTGACTTTAGTCGAAGCCCCAAAAAGTGACATAGATGTCACAGTGTTCCACATCATAGCCACATCCTACCTCTCCACCCTCATCTCCTAGCACGTCCTTCAAGACTTGCTCTACTTCAGCCAAGCTGAATATTCCAGCTCCCTAAACACACCTTAGACTTACTGCATCTGTGCTTAGCAAGAAGCTTGTACATATCAGTGAGGTCTGCTGGATTTCACTGAACCAGATTGAATAGAATTGCTCGAATCCTTACGCTCAAAAACGAATATGAATCAGAAGCCACATTTGGGAAGATTGGGCCTGCCCCATGCCTTTCTGACTTCTTCCACTGTTGGCCTCCTCTTCTGTAAGACTGCCACCCACCTTCTCTTTTCTCCAGACATATGATACATAAACTATTCCTGAGTAGAAGACGTCATCAATGAAGGGCAGATACACCTGTGAAAAAGAGTTGCTTATATTTGCGTAGGTCACACATATCACATTTGATAAAGTGGAATCTGTATTAAAACACTGCAAAAATTAATCATACATACACCTCAAGTCTGTGTTTAGGGATTTAACCCCCGAGTGAACAAAAGACTTATTCTATTTAATTTGTGAGAACTCCAATTTTGTAGTCCCAAAGTGGATATAATTTTATTCCTGGACATCAAAGACCAGGGTCAAATGCTTGCTTTTCTCTTTTGATAGGAATTTTTTTTTTAGTCATGTTTTATATTGTAGACATTTTATTTTTGGTCACTAGGTGGCTCTGAATTTCTATGGGAAAATAAAGGTCTTAAGAAAACACTGAAAAACATATGTAATTTTCACCAAATAACTTAGAAGTACTTCTTTTAGCAATTTTTGACTTGAGAACATTAATCAAAGTTTACAAAAAAAACCTCATAAACTGCAAGTAGTAGTCTATTTGTTTATCCTATCTTTTCACATACATTATTTATGGCTTTATATAAAATTATGGCTTTTGCATTGGTTACGGGTGCAATTTTTAAATGATTCATAAACTATGCTCCAAATAATGCTACTCTGGAGCTGTAACATATATCACATATGATCAAATAATTGTGTCCATCATATTTAAAAGACTACTTCAAAAGATTGTCATTTAACAATCTGTAATTGTGTTAAAATCCTTTCCTACGTGTACATCAGCAGCCTCCAGAGAGTCTGAAATCATTTTTGAGGTTGGCAACTTTAAACAAAAAGAATGGCTGTGGCCTGGTGCACTGTCTCACGCCTGTAATCCCAGCACTTTAGGAGGCTGAGGTGGGAGGATCGCTTGAGCCCAAAACTTCTAGCTTAGGCTGGGCAACATAGTGCGAAACCCAGTCTCTACAGAAAAATTTAAAAATTAGCTGGGCATGGTGGTGTGTGCCTGTATGAAGTCTTAACCACTTGGGAGGCTGAGGCAGACGGAGGGCTTAAGCCCAGGAGTTGGAGGTTGCAGTGAGCTGTGATCATCCACTGCACTCCAGCCCAGGTGACAGAGTGAGACTCTGTCCCTAAAAAAATAAATTAAATAAATAAATAAATAAATTGGGAAATATGGGAAATGGTAAGGTTATGTTTGAGTTGACATTCTTGCATGCTGGGACATGGCCAGCTCCTTCATATTCTGAAGTCAGAGTACTCCAGACAGAAGAAAGAGCAAGGGGCCTGGAATCAGAGTAACAGAGGGAAGATTGGTGTGGCTGCGGTCCAGGAAGCAGGGGAACATCTGAGTGGCAGGAAAGGCCAGATGATGCAGAGCTCTGTGGGCCATGCGGATGAGTCTGGATTTTACTCAAAGAGCCAGGGGAAGCTTCTAGAAGGTTTAAAGTTGGGGATGTTCAACCTAAAATTTGTGTTTATATTTGAGTTTTGTACACATTACTCTGTCTTCTAAGCAGGACTGGACAGGAGAAAGGCCTACAGGAGCAGGGAGACCAGTGAAGTTACTGCAAAGGTTAAAGCGAGAGGTGGTGGTTGGGGCTTTTTGGATTGAACAAGCCATTTGCTTGGCTTCCGTGATCGTCCTCCCTCCACTGGAATGTGAGCTACTTGATGACAAGGATTTTCGTCTGTTTCATTCACTATTATATCTCCAGTATCTAGAATAGACTCCGGCATGTAGAAGACACTGGTTAAATGTTGTTGAATGAATTTATCAAGAGAGAGAAGAATGGTACAGGGTGGAGTCAGAGAAAAAAATCAAAAGTTCTGTTCAGGACATGTTAAATTTGAGATGCCTATTAGACATTTAAATGAAGATGTCAAGCAGGCAAGTTAGAGATATAGGTTTTGAGTTTAGTAGCAGATGTACATTGGGGGGATCATTGACATATAATCCCCTAGAGTGGGTGTGGAGTTTGAGAAAAGCCAATGAGCTAGAACCAAGCTGAAGGGAGGAGGAGCCTCCAAAGGGGACAGAAAAGGAGCTTGCAGTAGGTGGGAGGCATCCAGAAGCAAATGATATCACAGAAGCCAAGATGAAATGAATGAAAGAAGAAGCAGTCAATTGTTTTGAATGCTGCTAAGAAAGATAAGAATAAGCCTTAGATTTGACAACAGAAGTCACTAGCGACCTTGACAATCAATAGAAAGCTTGATGCAATGGTGTGATTATGAACCTGGCAGGCATAGACTGAGCAAAGGAGGGGGCCTGAAGAAGTAGAGTCGGGCACTATAAACAGCTCTCATACTTGCATTTCTAGAAGTTAGCACATTGTCAGATGGGGTGGCTGTTCAATCTTTCCTGCTTAAGTAAATGAATGAATAAACCAACCAACCGACCAACCATCCATCCATCCATCCATGGGGTTTCAGTCTTCAAATATAGAAGACACAGCCTATTTAGTGAGAAGACATTTGGAACAGGAGTTAAGACATAGAACCTCGTCTCCACAGTCACTATTTAGCTTTCTGAACTTGGCCAAATCATTATTTTTCGGGTCTCAGTTTCCTTACCTATAAAATGAAGAGGTTACAGTAGATGGCCTCTAGGATCTAACTTTAAAATTATTGACTCAAAGCCTATCCTTTAGAAATGCTCAATGCCAGAATAAACATACCAATGTAAGTGTGTTGGAGTTTAGAAACTAATCCCCCAAAATACGGCACGTTGATATGCTGAACTGAAGAAGTCTCAGGATCTCTCTGACTTCCCACAACCTCACTATCTTTCCCAAAGAAGCTAAAGTTCTTTTAACTGCCTAAGATCCAGACACACCAAAGAAACAACAACTTTTTTTTCCTTCCCCTCCCTGTAAGACTAAGAATGTAACCACACCTGGACAGATCCTTTCTCAGTAAAGAGAACTATTGCAAGTTAATCTCTGTTCCAGATCCATTCATTCTCCCTAGTAATCCTTTATCATCCCTCAACAGAATTCCTCTTCTCCCCATTCCCATAACCTGTTTTGCCAGGATGTAAGCTTCTGAACTCCACTGGAGGGTAGCCAATCATTCTGTGATTCTCCCATGTATATACAGTAATAAATCTGTATGCCTTTTCTCCGATTAATCTGCCTTTTGTGAGTTGATTTTTCATCGAAACTTTAGAGGGCAAAGAGAAAGTTTCCCTTGGCCCCTACAAGTGCAATGTCACTCTTGGTTTTTACAAACTAGCTTCAAGCAGAAGAGCTGAAAGTTTCAGAGGATACCATATGTTCAGTCCCGAGGCAAAGCCTGTCTGTGTGGGATTAATGCAGCATTTAGTGCGTGGTTGTGTGCTTCGTGGAAGAATATATTACTAATGGTCACTGGAGGAAAAGGAGTCAACTTTCTCTCTCCTTATGCACTCTTTCCTTTCCATCTTTAAGGATGCTTTATTCTCCCTTTTTTAAAAATAAATATTAGATTCTGCATCTGAGCCAATTAACATTACATTTCTTTCTTCCACATTGAGCTTCTTGGACAATTGAATTGTGTTTACAGACAGTGTCTCTTTCTACCCACTTCTTTCGGAAATCTTGTTTTCATTCACATGGTTTGGTCCCTGCATACCTCTCTCATTTCATCCACTACCACTTCCCCCCTTCACTGAGGTCTAATTATACTGACCTGCTTGTTCTTCCTTGAGTATGTCAACCTTGGATTTGCCATTTCTTCAGCCTAAAATGTACTACACCCAGATTTTCTCATGTTTGGCTTCTCCTTGTCATACAGGGAGTCCAAACATCACTTCCTCTGTGAGGGCTTTCTCTCTAAAGTACTATCTAATCTGATCTGAGGTGCTATTCTCCAGCCCTTCCCTACTACTGTCACTCTCAATTCACACACACTCACACACACACACACACACGCACGCACGCACAAGCATTATCACTATTTATTCTATAGGATACTGTCTTTTTCAGTGTTTTCAGCATGACTTTTCAATCCCATTGTCTGTTACTCCCATCTTCCGTGGCTCGCTAACCCTCCTGGTTCCTGATCTCAGCTGCTGAAAGAGCACGAACAGCTAGGGGTATTGATGAATAGAACAGTCACATCTCTCTGATCTGCATTCGTTCTTCCATGATTGGGAAATTGCCCTCCAGCTGCACATGTATCCCAGCGGCAGGTCAGAGGGAGACCTACCTCCTCCCAGCCCCACCAGCCCCATCCTGGCCAGCCCAACTCTGCTGCCTGGGGAGGAGGATCACGCAAGTATTATTCTCCTCCCCAGAAAGCTTGTCCACACTCTGCCCTTGAACAAGCACTTCCACATCCATGACTTCCAAGTCTGTCTTCGGCCAGCACTTCTAACTTTCTCTTAGGTCTCTTATTTTTGGGTTGTAAAGAAAATCCCTGCTGACTAGACCATCAGCAATTTTAAGTCAAAGTTGAAGTCAATACAGAAAAAAAATCTGTAGCTCACCTCACCCTAGTCTCATCTCCTTTTGGATTTCTTATCACCTAAGTAATCTGGCCCTCTTATAATTTAATCTTAAATCATTGGACATTTATGTGAAACTCTGAATGGATTCTATGCTACATTAATGAAAAGAATATATAAATCTTTACTTTGCATATTTCCCACTACTAAAAACATTGTACTTTATCAAAAATTGAAATTACAGTAATAATTCGTGCTTGTTTTAACAAGTAAAACACAAAGACATATATATATATATATATATATATATAAAAACACCAACCCCTTCCAATTCTCACAGCAGACCTTACTTCAACCACTGTTGGCAGTTTGAGAGGGATCCTTCAAATCTCTCATTATGCTATGTACATATAGGCTGGGTTTTATTGTTCTGTTTTTAAAATATGAGATTATTATGCTCTGGTTTCTCTTCAGATAGTATAAATCTTTCACATTTTAAAATATAAGATTAAATTATACACAGCTTAGAATTTTTTTTCCTCAATGCATTGGGGACATCCCTCAAGGTCAGTTCATGCAGAGTTAATAAATTGCTTTCCAGTAGCTCCAGCACTTCTTTCCTGGCTGTACCACAGTTGATTCCTACCTCTATTGATGGACATTAAATCTCCTTTCAGTCTTTTCCAACTTAAAAATGTTGTGAGAAACACTTTGAATATATGTCCTTATATACTAATGCTCATAATTCTGTAGGAGAGCTTATCAAAGTAGATTTGCTGGATCAAAAGAAATGTAAATTTAAAAGTTAAATCAATATTTCCAGGTTGCTTTCAAAAAAAGTGGTAGCAATTCAAATTACCACCAACAATCTGTCAAAGTTCCCCTGAAATAGTTTAAAATAACAAAGTAAATGTTTATTTATCAAATAATTAAATTGAAAGCAATCCTAAAAATTTATTATCTAACTAGACAAGAGCAGTAAAGTCATTTCTTAGAATTAAAACCATAAAACTTTTTATATCATAACCTAACGCCCAGAATATCAGGGCATTGCCAATTTTTAGGTTATCAATGCATCACAAACCTATAAACTACAGTTCTTGAGTCATTAAAAAGTTATTTTTGCTAATGTCACTATAGCATTTATAGTAAAAAACAGATTTTTTTTGCCTTCATTTGAGGCAACTTCCTTTGAATATTTTTTTAAATCTCACACGTATTTTAGTTTAATTAGAGATTATTTATTTTAATTTTAACTCAGCCATTTAACCTAAGTGTATTTTAAGTTTTTCTGAACTTTGAACCAAATACTTTTGGGAATGAGAATTTCTTGGGCACTAAAAGATAAAAGATCTTTTAAAAAGTGATGAAATTTCTCTTTTTAAACACATTTTCAATCCAATCTATTATCTCATTTTTCAGATTCATTAACTGCCTTGTTAAGTGAATATATTATTCAAAAATTGACTCAGTATCTGAAATGTGATCCGCTCATGATATTGGCACTCACCTAAAATGGACTATGAAATACTGGAATGAAAAAATTATAGTAAAGCTAAAATTAACTGAAGCTAAAACTAAACTGAATTAAACTAACATTTCAACCACAAACAAATCCTGCAAGGCTGTTGAAAGCATTCTAAATGTATTGCAACAATTTGTAATAAACTTAGTTAACTGTTAACTTCTTTTAAAGTTTAAATTTTGTTTTTTAACCAAGAGTAGCTGAGTCAAGTTGATAAAGAAAGGGAAATGGCAAATATCTAACTATTGAAAGGGTATTTCTCTAACAAAAGGAATTAGTAACTGGTAAACCAATAAACTGCATCATTTATTAAATCTAGGCTACCAATTATCATAAACAGCAAGCTAAAGTTGATACACTTGTTGAAAAATTGGCAAAAAAATTCTTAAGAGACCAAAACACTGGCAAAACAGGAAATGTCATAAAATGATTTCAAAGAAATATAACATATAAATTAAAATCTATAAATTATATATGGCTTAATATTAATAATATAAATTATATAATCATAAATTATATATCATATTAGTCATATAAATTATATTCCCGTGTGAAAGGTTGCAATTTTGACAACTGGTGGTTGAACATTTTTTTTTTGCATTTTAAGTATATTAGTAAGAAAACTCAACCAGACAACATCCCTTAGTGTTCATCAATTTAGGCATTTCTTTAATGCTGCTATAATAGCAAAACGAAACTGATAAACTGAGAGTTTTACAGAATCCTCAAAAGCTGTTAAAGATGAATTATTTATTCAAGCATCCAATACATAGGAATGTGAGTTCTACTATGTTCCAGGCACCCTTCTAGGAGCAAGAGTGACAGAATCAAGAAAAGGCCCTGCCCAAGGGGAGTCACGTGCTAGCCAGGAGATAGACACAAACCCTAGCAAAGCCATACGAGGGTAAGTGCAATGAAGAAGACTCAGGTGGCGTCAGGGGTCAGAGATTGCTGGGGCAGCAGAGTGGGATGCTTATTTTATCAAGGATGTTCATGGATGGCATTCAGGTAACATTGAACAGAGTGCTGAATGGCTGTAAGTTGTATACATCAAAGCAGTTTGTGGTAAATCACAATAATTTAAAAATTTGCTAAATGTTCATCAGCAGATTGATTTTTGGAAAATTCAGCAAGAACCAGAAAAAGGGAAAACTGAACCTAAATGTCATTCTGACTGAAGAGCAGACCCAAGAATGCACTAATGCATTCTGTTTTTATTTCTAGCTATTTTCCTGGGGTAGAGGCCACCATTCTCCTGCCCATGAAAGCCACAGACCACGCAGGTGTGGTCTGCAGACCATGTGATGAGTGAAGAAGGAAATGCCACTAGGGTTACTAGACTTAAAGGCAGCAGAAATGTTCACCTCTGATAAGGACAACACCATGTAACTCAATGGTTTATTAAGATGCTTCCACTATACTGATGCCAAATACAAAGTAGCATTGCAGCAAATTTCCCACATAAGTCAGAGAGCAGAGTGCATGGCTCAACACAAATTGCCTTTTAGCCCAAGGACCCTGGGACTCCACTCCTGGCTTTAGACCAGGGAGTCAACTGGGAAAAGCCTCCCTTCTTTGCAGGGCAGAGAGAAATAACAGAATGATCACAGCTTCTGAGCCACTGGTATGGAGAAGCTCTCTAAGGGATGGACTCTTCAGTTCAAGAGTCACAATCATTTTGTTAAAAATATTTATTTGAATTGTCTAAAAAATGGCAATAGTCATTTTGGTACTCTGCAACCATAGTAATAGGTTGAGGGATAGCCAATTAGTTGCTGTAGTGCATACATACTCTTGACACTCTGGGAACTATTTGTCTTCAAGCTCTAGCAAACTATTAAAAGAAAACCAAAAACAGCCTTTTGTTGCTTTGCAAAGTCTCTTCCCAGGGGAAGGCTAACTGCAACTTTTGACTACATATATCACTGAGAGGGAGTCACACGCGGATTTCAAACACTAAGTGGCTTTAACAGAAGGTGGGAAGCCCAACCAAGTCACTTTTTGTTCTTTTCCTTCAATGAAAAAAGTATGCATTTGCTCCAAAACCTTTCCATCTGGGAAAAGAAATAATTTATATTAAGTAGCAAAAATCAAATCAAATCAAACAACAGAATTCTTAATTGAAATTCTTAAATTGAAATTTATTAACTTTGGTCCCACCATCTTCCCCTACTATTACTTTAAGCACATGCCTATTTCCCAAGTTGATTTTACTTTACTAAAGTGGTCTTTTGTTGTTGCTATTGGAAATCATCCAGCTTAAGGAAAAAAACTTTGAGTTACTATGTGCACTGATTGAGAAGGAATGAAATAAACAGCTCATGTTACCCCCCAACCCTTTTCACTGAAGAAATAGAAATTTTTGTAAGCCCTGTGAGGCTACCAGGATGAAGAATGAGAAGCAAGTTTGATTTATGCTGGACACTCTATTCTTTATTCATGTTATCTGGCTTTCTAATTGTAATACATTCACCCTGCAGTCATATCACATACAAACTAATACATCTTATGTAAATATGTACAGTATTAATGTCAGAATTTTTTCTTCCCTGCTCCTATGTTACAACGGGTAAAGGGAATTTAACAAGGAAATTTATTTAGGGGACCCTATGTGTTAATTAATTTTGGTAAAAATAACCCCACAGAAAGAAGGTGGAAAGTAATTGATGGGACAAAGCAAGCAGAGAAACGGGACTTATAAAGGAACATGGCAAGTGAAAACTAAAAGAAATGACTGTTTGAAGACAGTAAATCTATTTTAAGTCTGCAGGGCTAGAAAAGGACAGGTATTTTTATACTTAATTGGATCATTTTAAACAATAATTAGATTATCTGCTTGAAAACTTGGTCAGAGTAGAGAGAAAAGAATAGTCTCAATTTTTTTTAAACCAGAATGCAATTTAGATTTTTAAAGAAGTTAAAAATGGAGGGAACACATGGAATCTAGCACTTTTGGGTAGTAAAGAGGTTGTAGATTTTAGGGACAGAAAAACATGAGTACAAATTCTGTTATCAGTTATGAATTTCCTTTTATCTACGCCTTGATTTATTCATCTGTACAATGGGAATACTAATGTCTACTCCATAGATAGGGTTATCAGAAACAGAGATACTTTACCTTAAGGTATTGGCACACTGTGATCACTCAATGAATTATTAAAAAACAATATTTCAAATCCCAAAGAAGAAGAAAAAAATTTCCCTGTCACTTATTAAACTAAGCTGAGTAGGATTAGACAGAAGATGAAATTTAAATAGAGACAAAAAAAAAATGGACTCATTTACTAAACATCCAGTGTGAAGAACTGGAGGACAAAAAAAAAAAGTCTTAACATTTTGAGGGCTATGAATGAAAATATCCAGCTAGGCTGCATCTCTTTGCAGTGACAAAGAGGAATAACACTCTCAGAAGACCATTTTATACATTGTCATTTTTAGAAGCTTTTTCTTCACTCTACCTATATCTCTTCTCTTTAGGTATTACATTTTTGTCCTAGAACTTCTAAAACTTTCTTGGGTGCAAACTTGGCTTTATATCACCCCATTTCAGGCAAATTCTCCTGGGCCTTACATCTCCCAGAAAATGTACAAGGACTGCTCACTTGGTCTTCATGCAGTGAGCAAGCACATTTCTAACACGTCATTCTACAGCCCTTGGCTCAGTCCAACACCAAACACTACCACTTCTGCTCTAACTGTTACTACTCTCCTACTCCTGATACTACCATTCCTAAACCTTCCTCTACTCTTCCCTATGTCCTTTAAAAAAATTCAAACCAACCTTTCTGGTATGAGAGTTGCAAGAGACAAGAGGAATGAGAAAGAAGACTGATTTTTCCTTTTAAGCATCTCTTCTCCTACAAAAGACAACCTCAAGTTTCCCAGAGTAATCAGATCATGAGAAAATATTTAGTTCAGTAAATATAGTAAGTACATATAAAGTATCAACTCAGGAAATATGAAGGGGTATTTTACAAGTAGCACAACAGTATGAATAATTAGAATGGATTCATACGCATTCCTTTCCAAACTTTTAGAAATTTAGTCTTTTTTTTTGGAGACAGAATCTCACTCTTGTTGCCCCGCCTAGAGTGCTGTGGCATCAGTCTAGCTCACAGCAATCTCAAACTCAAACGATCCTCCTGCCTCAGCCTCTTGAGTAACTGGGACTATAGGCATGCGCCACCATGCCTGGATAATTTTTTCTATATATTTTTAGTTGGTCAATTAATTTCTTTCTATTTTTAGTAGAGACAGGCTCTCGCTCTTGCTCAGGCTGGTCTCGAACTCCTGAGCTCAAACGATCTGCCCGCCTCGGCCTCCTAGAGTTCTAGGATTACAGGCGTGAGCCACCGCGCCCGGCCAGAAATTTAGTCTTGACTACTAGCCAAAATTAATAGCATTTTCATCTTTCTGGTCATTATTCTCTTGGATTTTTTAAGCAATGCGCTGAGGACCTACTGTATAATCAACAAGCTATGATGATTTAATATACTTTTCTGTTGTAATCAAATATAACCTACAGTTACTGGCATATAAAATTATATCAGTATCACATGGAAGTTAGCAAGAAATATTAAGGAGCCCAAAAAAAGTGATACTAATTTTGATCAGCAACTCAAATTTTAATTTTTCCTCTACTCTTCACAAATATCTATAATTACCATATTGTACATAAGTTCTTTTTTCCTCCTATCTTGGCAATCAATAATTAACCGCATTCTAAAGATGGAAAGATTGGATTATCTCTCAGCTAACACTGGAATCTGTTACATGATGCATCTACACAGTGGTCATCTAGCCTTTCTCCAAATGCCCCCAATAATAGAGACCTCACTTTCTTACAGGAGAGGCAGCAAGACTTATTGTAGTGTTAGATAGTTGTGGTGGCATAAAAAGGCCTTTTCAAACACAAACTTGTGATTCTGGGACTTTGTACACTCCTGGTCTAGTTTTGTCAACTGGAGTAACTCTTCCTACTTCTATGTGGCAGTTTTGGATGTGTTTGAAGATATATCAACAAGCCTTCCCTTGAGTTCCCTTTCTCAATAGCATCACACACACGAAGAGCCTAGATCCTTCTCCAATCAGCTGAGATTCTTGGCACTCCTGATCTGCCCTCCTGGGCTGGGTTCCCACATCTGTCGCTACACTGCCATCCAGCTAGCTTCCCGCTGGGCCCTTCTCTTTCTCCCCTGCCCCCGGCCCGTGAAGTTGTATATTGCTGAGAAAGAAGAGTGTTCAGGGGAGACAAATGGGGACAGGCAGAGAAGGGAAGAAATGCAATGACCCAGGCATCTGGGACTGCTAGGGACAAAGAGTAAGGGGTTATTCAAGGATTCCCAGTGAAGCAAGAGAGGGTTTCCAGTCTCCCTCTTACCAGGGAGGCTTTTACACCACCCTGCTCCCAACAGTGGGGAAAGACAGGCTACGGAAGGAGAGTGCGACAGGAATGGCGGGAAAGCCAAAACTTGAAGTAGGCAAGAACATTCATCGGCCCTTCTACCTGAGTCTCGCATACCATATGCCATAAAATGTCATCCACGGTACGGAGCTCTGAGCTCAGCACACAGAAGCCCTCCATACAGTTTGCTGAAGGACCGAAGAAATGAATTTCAGCGGCAGGGCCTCCTTCACTTTATTCCTTTATTCAATTCAATATTTATTCCTTTATTCAATTTATGCAAGTTTATTCCTTTATTCAATTCAGTACATATTTGTTGAGCCATTTTCTGAGCATTCTTTGAGACACTAGGGATACAGCAGTGAGTGAACAAAATAAACAAAATCCCTATCCTCATGAAACTTACATTTACGTGTTGGGGAAATGCAACACATAATATGTCAGGGGGTGCTAGGGGCAGTACAGAAAAATCAAACAGGATGAAGTAGATAGAGAATGGAGAGGAGAGGGAATTATTTTATGTAAGATCGTCAGGGAAGACCCCAATGTTTTAGATAATATTTGAGCAGAGAATTGAATTAAGTTCAGAGAGCTAACTAAGCAGGTATCTTCGGGAACAGTGTTCTAATCGGAGAAGGAACAGCAAGTGCAAAGTCCGTGAGGCCTCAGAGGCATGCTATCTGTGTTTCAGGAACAGCAAGGAAGCCAACGTGTCAATAGCAGGGTGAGCTGGAGGGAGTGACGCTAGATGACATTAGAGGGAATCAGATCATGTACCTTGTGTCCAGGAGTACGTATTAGATCACAGACCTTGTATCCCGGCTACACATTAGAATTACTCTACGGAGCTTCTAAAAACACTAATGACTGAGCCCAGCCTATACTAACTAAATCAGAATCTCCGGAGGTGGACCTAATGTTTACATTGGGAATATAATGTTTACAAGTTTCCTAGGACCACTGCTAAGGCCATTGCTATAGGCTGGGAACCGCTGCTGTAGGCTATCGTAAGAAGCTGGGCGTTTCTGGACAGAGGACTTACCGCTGACCTGACCCAACCTTTCCCTAAGCTCTTCTAGGGATAGCTACCATTCTCTTATGGCCGAAATGCAGCCTTTCATCCTATAGAAGGGCACGGGACAACACATTCAAAAAACTGATTCATTGGCATGGATGATTTTCTCTTAAAGTGTTAAAGGTTAGTTTGACAGGAGACAATTAAAAGCTGGAAGGCACTGGATGCCTGATGGTGAGGGGAAAAGGACCGCAAAACTGAAACAATGAGATGGCCAGAGGCACAGGAGAGCAGCTTAAGAGAAGCTCAATAGCAAAGTGTTCGATGAGGGCTGTGGAATTTAGTGGAATTGCCCAGGGCTGGACATGAAGTTCAGCCCAGGTGTTCACCAGCTGTGTGAACCTGGATGACTGGACAGCCATTTCTCACCACTGAGCCTCAACTTCCTCAACCGCAAAGTGAGATAATAATGTGATCTACTTCATTGAGATATTAGGAGGATGAACTGAGGTGGTTTACTTCATGTGCCTAGAGCAATGCCTAGAGTAGTATGTTTTGTGGAATTGGATTGAAATGGCAAAAAGTTAAGTTTAATCAATGTCAGATATTACTGTTATTACTTGATTTCACAGTTTTGACATGGCCCGATTTATCCTCACTCATGTCCCAACAAATTGAACTGTTAACAAAGAATTTCTGGTTCTGGGCAATGGCCAAGCACCACAACCAAGCATTTTCCTTCCAGTTGACTTCTTGAGTTTGCTAACTATATCACTAGTTATTTTAAATAAATGAAGTTTTAACATTTTTTCCAATTTTTTTTTTGTTTTTTGTTTGTTTTTCTACTTTTAAAATATTAAGGGGGTGCAAATGTTTTTTACGTTCATACCTTTTATAATGCTTAGTGTGACCTCACCCACCCAACGATTTTTTCATGTTGCTCTGTAAAACACTATTTTCTGTGATGAAAATAAAGAATTTGAGAAGAATCAGGTTTAATAAAATATAAAATCAATGTAGATTCAAATTTTCTGGGTAGACAGTGCTTATGTTCACAGGAAACACGTTAAAATATGCACAAAATAATTAAATGGGCAATGGACAAAGTAAAAAGCTTAGACATATTTGTTGGAATTATCTCAATGTTCCCTTAATCTTTTGATAGAGAATTGAATAACAGCAGTTACTGCCCTATAATCTAACCTGCAGGATGAAGGTTCTTTGGGGAAAGACTAAAATGTCTACATTTACGGTTTTCTTCCAAAACCAAGGTTCTATTTTGAAGTATTTCGAAGCTCTTCTTCAAGACAAATAACGTGTAGTAAGTACATCTTCCAGATGGGATGGACTTACATGAAAAATATGGATCGTCAACATCTAGTCACTTTAGCCCTCAAAATGCTCCATTTTAAGAGAAAGTTTTAGAACCTCCTGTTTATTCCTGTAAAAGGAAAGCGCTGTGGCTTGGACTTTATAAAGGCCTTTATATTCAACACAAACTGATAGGTAAAGAAATCTCCAAGACAGGAATCTGAAACATTGTCCCTGGTGCTCATAAATACTCCACTTGTATTGTCTGAAATGACTTATCTCAGTCCTGACTGTGGGCTCAGATTTACTGTACAGTTCATCAACTTCTCAGCATGATGGATAATGAATGTTTCATTTACATCGCTAATTGCCAAGCCATGGTTCCCGCAACCTTTAACCCGTATGCTTTATCCCATTATCACCATATGTCAATATAATTGCATTTAACATTCCAAATGATAAACTTTCTTTTATACAGAGAAATATTTTTCACAAAGAAATCATATGAGCGCTGCTGATAAAATGCAAGTCTATTACATGTAAATGACAGGGACTAAACTAGAATAATAGGTAGATTCTTATAACTAGTAAAATCCACCTTTGGACAAGGACCCTTGATTTCATATGTGGGAAAAATAATGATATTTTCTTAAGGATTTATCTTTGTTAGCCTTTAATTCAACAAATGCATAGAAAGAGGCCCCTAAAATGGTGCAATTAAACTTTCAGACCTATGTAATATTCAAAAAATATATATATATATATATTTAAAAACCGGTTACAGATAGCTACATGATCCAGTTGTATTTTCTATCTTTATTTGATTATCAGCCAGTAAATCAATACTGAAGTGGCTACCCTCCCAACAATTCAGAATTGAATACATTTCCAAAGAGAAGTGAAAAATATCAAAAATTGAAAACCTGAACCAGAAGGAAAAGTTGAGAGTCCATTTTGTCTGGCAATCTGTATTCAAGATTCCTTTAAAACCAAGAAGCAGGTGAGACGCAGTGGCTCATACCTGTAATCCTAGCAATTCTGGAAGCAAGGCAGGAAAATTACTTGAGACCAGGGATTCAAGACCAGCCTGAGTAAGAGTGAGACCCCATCTCTACAAAGGAATAGAAAAATTAGCCAGGTATGGTGGTGCACACCTGTAGTCCCAGCTACTAAGGAGGCTGAGGCAAGAGGATTGCTTGAGCCCAGGAGTTTGAGATAGGCTCCCAAGTAGCTGAGACTACAGGCACGCACTACCACACCTGGCTAATTTTTTAATTTTTTGTAAAGATGGGGTCTTACTATGTTGCCCAGGCTGGTCTTGAACTCCTGGGCTCAAGTAATCCTCCCATCTTGGCCTCCCAAAATGTTGATTACAGGCATGAGCTGTCTCGCCTGGCCCAAGAAAGTTTTTATTCTCCCTGTGCCTTACTTTCCTTATCTGAAAATCAAAGATAACTATAGCATCTCATTTACACAGTTCTCATAAGAAGTAAATGAGTTAATTTTTGTAAAACCCTTCAAAGAGTACCTGCGTACTCGGATATGCAGGTACTCTTTGAAGGGTTAAGTTCTATATAAGAACTTATATAGAAGTTCTATATTATATTATATATTATATAAGTTCTATATGTAAGAACTTATAGAATATAAGTGTTAAGTTCTATATAAGAAATTGCTTAATAACAATAACATTTTGGAATTACTAGCAGTAAAGTTTGGTTGGAGATATTTCTTTGGGTATGATTGCTTTATATCTTAATAAATTACAACACATTTATTTAATGTCCCAATCAACACCAAGGTCAGTCTGTAAAATGCTCATCCACTGTAAAGCTCATCAGTGATACAGTGCTAGATTACCACAGACAGCATTATTTCTGAGCAGTCAATGCAACAAAGACTACTGACATCTTGATGACTGATGTGAGTTACATGGAAGAATGAGGACCAGACCAGAAGCCAGAAGTCCTGGCTAGTACCCTCTGCAAATGTTCTGGGTCTTAGATTATTGCATATAAATTAGACAATCTTTAGGATCTCTTTTAATCTCCCAAATTGTGTGCCATTTTTCTTTGGTTTCTTTTAAAATGTTCAAAGCAGTCCGCATAATAGGTATTGTGGTAATTAAACGGAAAAGTATAGAACCACAAACAAAGTAGACTCTTGATAGTACCTGTTGTATCTGATTATGCACTTTTTAACAAGAAGGGATGTGACCCGTGGGATCTGTAGAGCAGAATGCAAAGGACTGGCACGTGCCAGGCACTACATTAGTAACTTTACACAGGTTGCTTCATTTGTTCCTGCCACTAGCCCAGTGAGATCAGTAAGAACATTCTATGTGCCCAGTGAAGAAACAGAGTGCTTGTGAGGCCCAGAATCCCACAACATTGTGTCTAGTTCCCAACTCAACTTTAGGGTATGCTGACACCTGCCACTTGTCACCTCAAATGGTGGTATACATTTCCAGGAGAGATATAAGAGAAGCTGGTGACTTCACCATCTGGGGCCACACATCTGCTGTAGCTGAGATAACTGATGTCACTGGAAGCAGAAAGATGAAAATACTATGTCTGAGTAGTGATACGTTTCCACACATTCCCAGCCCCTATAAACACTCACGCACACAAACACAAAAGGAAGCGCAGAAATAACTGCTTTAATAAGCAACACTGAGCACACGATTTCCTACTCAGAAATTCTTGATGGCCTTGACTTTCTCTGCTCACTTCTTTCTTTCTTTTTCTTTCTTTCTTTCTTTTTTAAATTACACCACTCATTTATCAGCTCCCAGTTCTGTAGGTCAGAAGTCTGAGTGGACTTGGTTTTCTACACTAGGTCTCACAAGGTCAAAGTCAAGGTATCAGCCAGGCTGGGCTTTCATCTGGAAGGTATGGGGGAGACCCCACTTCCTCGCTCATTCAAGTTACTGCTAGAATTCAGCTCCTCATGGCTGTAGGACAAGGGTCCTCATTTCCTTGCTCGCTGTCAACCACGGCTACTCTCTGGTCCAAGAGGCCACTGCTAGATGTGTGCACATCTTCGAATGTCTACTTTGTTTGTGGGTCTATACTTTTCTGTTTAATCACTACAATACCTATTATGCGGACTGCTTTGAACATTTTAAAAGAAACCAGGGACAGCACATCTAATCCTATTGTTTCGAATCTCTCTGACTTCTCCTTCTGCCTTCCTCATCTTCTTCTCTGCTCATTTCTATCCTTCCTGGTCACTGGCCTCCCAGAATTCACTGCCCATCCTCTGTAGCTGGGTTCCCATGGTCTGTCTGGCCTGCTTGAATTTATCCTCACAGAATCTGGAGTCTTCACTGTGGCTAAGCCCCTGTCTTCCATATTTGTCCTTCACTTTCCCAGATCTCTGGCCTGGCCCCTGCTTGTGAGGAAAGGACATTAGAAAATAGATTGATGTGCTCCTTAAAGAGCAAACAGGAAAACGGACCCTGTTGTCGATATTCATTTGAACATGATTTAGGTTTTGAAACGAAGTTACTAAGTGAGCATTACTAATGAGAGAGAGAAATACACAAAATCTCGATGGTGACATATATTATATACAAGACATATACTATAACAAACCAGACTGGATACTGTGTTGATCCTGAGGTACACAAGCAGGTGAGGAGATAACCATAGGTCAGAAGATCAGCATTCTGGCCCTGCTGCCTAAACTGTGTGTTCATAACCAAGTCACTTCATATTTCTTAGTCTCCACTTATTTCTAATCCATAAAATAAAGTCATTGTAACATTTGATCTCTAACCTTCCTTCTGGTCCCAGAATTCTCTGTATATCCAGTCTACACTCATTTTTCACATTTAGTTCCCAGATTGTGACATTTCTACATTGGTAGGATAACATTTTCTGTTTGGTTCAAAGACCCTTCACGTTGTTGCCCAACATTTCTCTGGCTATCTTTCCTGAAGGAGTGTACTAGCCTACGGCATGGATAGACTGGCTGTCATGAGTCTCAAGACTTTTCCAGGGCTATATTCGACAGCACACAGCATGATGATCACAGAGGGAATTATCGAATCATCACTGCCATCTTAAGTGCCTTTGTCCATTTTGAAATTAATTTCCCACTTCTGTGCCCATTTTCAAGACCTCAAAATGTCATTCTATTAATATCACCAGATTAACTTTTTTTTAACCTGGAAAAATTCAATGTTACATGCAGCTGTGGGAACTTAATTATATAGCTATTTTCTAATCTAAAGATGACAGAGTCCTATCTCCTTCTCCTCTGCTTGTTTCCTTCCAGCATACAGTTCAAGTGCTTAGCCTTGTACTGAGGCTCTTTTTGACCAGAGCCTCTCTCCATCCCTCTGGCCTCATTTGTCATCACCATCACCCCTTTTCATGCACTCAACCAAAATCTGTCTAATTTCTAATTCCCCAGACGTGTCAGGCATACAGTATTCCTTCTGCCTGACAGGCTCTTGCTCATCTCCTACATCTTAAACAATGTAAAGTTTTGAATAAAGAGACTATCTAACTTACTTCATGCAAAGAAGGGACCCACATGGGATTCATTATCACATGAGATAGCACATGCTAAAAGTATAATTTGATTATAAAAGTTTAGATACATACAGTATATGGGATGCAGGTGTCAGAGAGGGAATGTTTACAGGGCATGTTCCTAAGCTTGGAGTGCGAGGCAGAGAATCTTACATTATCCTATACAATACACTTCATTTCTCTATCTGTATCACATCAAACAAGCTTTTGACAGAATTGAGGCAGTGTGAATCCCCAAAAGTAACCTCTATCCATTTCATAGTGAGTACTCTTTAGAATTTTAGCAAATCCTACTGGTCACTTATAGCAACTTTGAGATGCCTTTGTTCCCTTAGTTAACTGGGAGAAATAGGGCCCTCTTGTAAGCCACTGTAGATGTTCATTCCCAGCAACAAAGCATTTACAAAGAGCTACTCAGGACCAGTTGTTAAGAGCTGTGTTTGTGGGTTAGAGGAAGAGAGTGTGCATGCTAGAGTATGCCTCTCTCTCTCTCTGACCCATTATTACAGACTTAAAAACAAGCATGTTTTCAAATGGCACTATGAGCTGCCAATGATGTATCACCACCATATCTCATTATTCTCCACTAAATGTGATAATAATGTGATCTGTTAACATAAAAAAAGTTTGACTTCACAAAAGCAGCTGGAAATGGACAACCACAATATGCATAAATCTAACTCCTACCATCAGCTACACACTGCTTGACACATATTGTTAGAAGCACCTCGCATTTGCGGGTTCTCTTAAGCAAAATACTTGCATTAGGTCTCAGCTGGGGCTGTGCATCAGGGAGTTTGGGAGATATTCAATTCTCAGCGGAAGCCAGAATTTGAATTCTCTCATCTTTAAGGAATCATTTAGCAGGCTTAGAGAAGATTCAGGCAGCTCAGGTGTTTCTGCAGATATCTCTGAACTTCCAACACTCTTTGCTCATTGATGGTCCAATGAATAAGGTTATCTTGCAACTGGTGCTAATAGGACAGAATAAAAGAACTCTAAATGACACCAACATGAGAGATTCAAAGAAATACTAGATCTAGGCTCACATTGGTCAAAAAGAACCAGGGTACAAGGAACTTTGAGCAATCACTGTCCTGTCTGTACAGGCCACGACCAACAGCAGGACCAAGCCAAAGGATCTCCACGCATATAAATTAAACTGAGGAAGCTAATGTCATGAGTTTAATTCTCCTAGTACTGGGAGTAGCCTCTGCTATCACTGTCTCCCTTTCTTGGCACACATTAGCTTCTAGCCTCTGCCTCTATCTGTTCTCCCAATACATTACTTACTGATCTTCTCTTTTCTCTGCTGCTTTGTCCTTCCCCACGATAACTCTCAAGTCCTTATTTCTATCCCCACCACCACCCTGAATGCCTGGACCCTTATTGATTATCTCTAATAGATGCTACCTATTGGCTATATTGCCTTAGATGAACTTTAAATATTTAAAACTCAAAATATTCAAAATCAAACTTCTCTTTCTTTCAAATTCTAGATTTATTCTTCTCTGTTTATTACTGATTGCACTTAACAGCATGATCCCCAATGTAGTCATGCAAATTAGAAACCCAGTGGTTCCTCGTGGTACATGCATGCAAGGTCGCTGAAGCCAGAAGAATGACTGATTATGCCTTGTGGATGGAGGGGCAGTAGCTCCTAGGCCTTCATGGTTGTCAGGGGCAAGACCTGAGATGCACCCCACCCCAGGCTTTTGCCCTCCCCTCCCCACCAAAGAGTCACAGAATTTGCTGCATCTGAGAATTCCAAAAGTTGAATTGGTTGCATATTTTATATCTGTTCTATCAATTTTTAAAAATTTGCTTAAAATTTATTTTTTCAAAATCCTAATTCCAAATTACTTTTTCTTACAATGTTTGGCATACTATATTAACTTTGATTCTTCATTATAGCTTTTCTTACTCTTTTATTACCGTGTCTTTATATTTTTTTAATTATTATTATTTCAAAATATTATGGGGGTACAAATGTTTTAGATTGCTTTTGTAATGCTTGAGTCAGGGTTATAAGTGTGCCCATCACCAAGATAATGTTCGTTGTACTGGTTAGGTAGGTTTTCACCCATCTCCTCCTGCTTCTCCCCCAGCTTGATTTTCACTATGTTTTATTTCCCTCTGTGCATATGTGTGCTCATTGGTTAGTTCCAATTTAATAGCGAGTACAAATGGTGTTTGTTTTTCCATTCTTTAGATACTTTACTTAGGATAATGGTCTCCAGTTCCATCCAAATTGTTGCAAAAGGCATGAAGTCAGGCTTTTTCATGGCTGAGTAGAAATCCATGATATACATACATTTTGTTAATTCGCTCATGAACTGATGGGCAATTCAATTTAGGTTGATTCCACATCTTTGCAATTGTGAGTTGTGCGCAATAAACATTTGAGTACTAGTGTCTTTTGGATAAAAGGACTTCTTTTCCTTTGGGCAAATACGCAGTAGTGGGATGGCTAGACCAAATGGTAGGCCTACTTTTAGTTCTTTGAGGAATCCCTGTACTGTTTTACATAGAGGTTGTACTAATTTGGAGTCCCACCAACAGTGCGTATAAGTGTTCCTTTCTCTCTGCATCCTACCAGCATCTATTGGTTTTTGACTTTTAAATTATAGTCACTCTCAAAGGAGTAGTGTGATATCTCATTGTAGTTTTAATTTGCATTTCCCTGATGATTAGTGATGTTGAGCATTTTTTCATGTTTATTGGTCATTAGTTTATCTTCTTTTGAAAAGCTTCTATTCATGACTTTTGCTCACTTTTTAATGGAATTGTTTTTTTTTTTTCTTGCTGATTTGCTTGAGTTCTTTGTAGATTCTGGTTATTAGCCCTTTATCAGATGCATAACTTATAAATATTTTCTACCATTCTACATGTTATCTATGTGCTTTGTTGATCATTTCCTTAGCTATGCAGAAGCATTTTAATTTAATCAAGTCCCATTTATTTATTCTTATTGTTGCTGTGATTGCCATTAGGGTCTTCTTCATAAATTCTTTGCCTTGTCTGATATCTAGAAGAGTTTTTCCAACATTTTCTTCTAGAATTCTTATGGTATCATGCCTTACCTTTAAGTGTTTTATCCACCTTGAATTAATTTTGTGAGTGATGAGAGATATGGATCCTGTTTCACTCTTCTGCATGTGGCTATCCATTTGTCCCAGCACCACTTATTGAATAGTGATTCTTTTCCTCAGTGTATATTGTTGTCTACTTTGTCAAAGATCAATTGACTATATGTGGATGGTTTTATATCTGAGTTCTCCATTCTGTTCTATTGATCTATATCTCTATTTTTGTGCCAATACCATGTTGTTTTGGTTACTATATGCTTATAGTACAGTTTGAAGTCTGGTAATGTGATGCCTCCCGATTTGTTCATTTTGCTTAAGGTTGCTTTGGCTATTCAGGCTCTTTTCTGGTTCCAAATGAAGCATAGAATTATTATTTTTTCTAGATCTCCAAAAAATGACATAGGTATTTTGATGGGGATTGTATTGAATCTGTAAATCACTTTGAGTAGTATGGGCAGTTTAACAATGTTGATTCTACTGATCCATGAGAATGATATGTTTTTCCATTTGTTTGTGTCATCTGGGATTTCTTTCCTCAGTGTCTAATAGTTCTCTTTGTAGAGATCTTTCACCTTCTTGGTTCAGTATATTCCTAGGTATTTTATTTTCTTTTTAGCTCTTGTGAATGGTAGTGAGTCTTTGATTTGACTCTCAGCTTAAGTATTATTCATGTATAGGAATGCTACTGATTTGTGTACATTGATTTTATAACCTGAAACTTTGCTGAATTTATCAATTCTAGGAGTCTCTTGGTGGAGACTTTGGGGTTTTCTAGACATAAGATCATATAGTCAGCAAAAAGCAGTAGTTTGAACTCCTTTTCCCCAGTTTGGATACCCTTTATTTCTTTCTCTTGCCTGATTGCTCTGGCTAGGACTTCCAGCACTATGTTGAATAGAAGTGGTGACAGGGGACATTTTTGTCTTGTTCAGTTCTTAGAGGGAATACTTTCAACTTTTCCCCATTCAGTATGATGTTGGCTATGGGTTTGTCATGTATGGCTATGTGCCTTCTATGCCTAGTTTATTGAGGGTTTTTATCATGAAAGTGTGCTGAATTTTGTCAAATGTTTTTTCTGCATTTATTGAAATGATCATATGGTCTTTACTTCTGTTTATGTGGTGAATCACATTTATTGATTTATGTATGTTGAACCATCCTTGCATCCCTGGGATGAAGCCCTTTTGGTCATGGTGGATTTTTTTGTTGTTGTTGTTTGATGTGCTGTGGAATTCGTTCTGCTAGTATTTTATTGAAGATTTTTCATTGATATTCATAAGGAATATTGGTCTGTAGTTTTCTTTTTTGTTGTGTCCTTTCCTGGCTTTGGTATCAAGGTGACACTGGCTTCATAGAATGAGTTGGAAAGGATTCCCTCCTTCTCAATGTTATGGAATAATTTCTGCAGCATGGGCATCAGCTCTTCTTTGTAGGTCTGGTAAAATATGGCTGTGAATCCATCTGGTCCAGGACATTCTTTTGTTGGAAGATTTTTATTACTGCTTTAATCTCTTTGCTCATTATTGGTCATTCAGGAGTTCTATTTTTTCTTGATTGAGTCTTGGAAGGTTGCATATTTCCAGAAATTGAGCTGATTTGGGCCCTCTCTCTTCTATTCCTGGCTAATCCAGCATGAGGTCTCTCAATTTTGTTTATCTTTTCAAAGAACTAATTGATTGATTAGTTCATTGATTCTTTGTATTTGTTTGTTTGTTTGTTTTCACTATCATTTGGTTCTGCTCTGACCTTAGTTATTTCTTTTCTTCTTCTGGCTTTGTGTTTGACTTGCTCTTCCTTTTATAGTTCCTTGAGATGTGTCATTAGATTGCTAATTTTTGACGGATCTTTCTGTCTTTATCATGTAAGCATTTAATGCTAGGAATTTTCCTCATAGGACTGCTTTGCTAAATCCCCATTGATTTTGATAGCTTTTGTCCTTTTTGTCACTCGGTTCAAGGACTCTTTTGATTTCCATCTTAATTACATTATTGGCCCAATAATCATTCAGCAGTAGTTTAATTTCCATGACTTTGTGTAGAATTGAGTGTTTCTTTTGGAGTTGATTTCCAGTTTTATTCCACTGTGATCTGAGAAGATATGTGGTATGATTTCTCTTTTTTTTAATTTGTTGAGATATGTTTTTTGGCCTAAGATATGATCAATCTTGGAGAATGTTCCATGTGCTGATGTGAAGAATGTATATTCGGTAGTTTTGGGGTAAAATGTTCTATAAAAGTCTGTTAGGCCCATTTGCTCTAGAGTCACATTTAAATCCAGGGTTTTTAAATTTATTTTCTGCTTGGATGATCTGTTCAGTTCTGTCAGTGGGATGTTGAAGTCCCTGGCAATTACAATGCTGCTGTTTATCACTTTGCTTAGATCTAGTAGAGTTGGCTTTATGAATCTGGGTGCTCCTGTGTTAGGTGTATAAATATATAGGATTGTTATGTCTTCTTATTGAATTGCTCCCTTTATCATTATATAATGACCACCTTTGTCTTTCTTTACTATTGTTTATTTAAAGTTCATTTTATCTGATATGAGAATGGCTACACCTGCTTTTTTTTGGTTTCCATTTCCATCCCTTCACCTTGAGTCTCAACGAGTCCTTGTGGGTTATATGTGTTTCCCGGAGACAGCAGACACTTGGCTTGTATTTTTTCATCCATTCAGCCAGCCTATGTCTCTTGAGTGGGGCCTTCAGACCGTTCATGTTGATTGATAGAATTGATATATGGGATGTTGTTCTGTTCATCCTGTTGGGTAGTACCTTATTGCTTGTTTTATCTCTTGTGCTATTGTTTTATATGAGCTCTGCTCTTTAGCTTTTCTGTGGTTTTACACTCAGGGGTGTCTATTGTGCTGATCCATGTATAATGCACTTCTGAGTATTTCCTGCAGGCAGGTCTGGTCTTGACAAATTCTCTTAGTGTTTGCTTCTTTGGAAAAGTCTTTATTTCTCCTTCATATGTGAAACTTAGTTTTGCAGGATACAAAATTCTAGGCTGGCAGTTGTTCTATTTAAAAAGACTAAAGATGAGGCCCCAAACCCTCTGGCTTTTAAGGTCTCAGTTGAGAAGTTTGAAGTTAGCCTGATGGATTTTCTTTTGTAAGTTACTTGATGTTTTCACCTCACAGCTCACAGGAGTTCCTCCTTGGTATTGACTTTGGTATTGACGTCAGCCAGTCTGATGACTAGTGTCTTGGTGATTATCTCTTTGCAGTGAATCTCCCAGGTGTTTTTTAAGCTTCTTTTACCTGGATATCTAAATTTCTAGCAAGATCAAAAGAGTTTTCCTCAATTATGTCCTCAAATAGGTTTTCCAGACCTTGTGCATTTTCTTGTTCATCCTCAGGGATACCTATGATTCTCATATTTGGCCATTTTACATAACCCCATATTTATTATAGGCTTTGTTTATTCCTGTTAATTCTCTGTTCTTTATTTTTTACTGACTACATTAATTGGAATGAATTAGGTTCAAGCTCTGAGATTCTTTCTTTTGCCTGGTCTAGTCTATTCTTAAAACTTTCTGCTGTGTTTTGTATTTTCTGAAATGAATTTTTCATTTTCAGAAGTTCTATTTGTTTGGTTTTATTTAATATGTCAATCTCTCTAGTGAATTTTTCATTTTTTTTCTGAATTGTTTTTCTGGTTTCTTTGAGTTGGTTTTCCATCTTCTCTTGGATTTCATTGAGCTTCCTTACCATCCTTACCATACTTTAGTCTGCTGTAGGTCTTTGAAAGGAAAGGTTTGAGCCCCACTCTCTGTGGAAGCCCTGGTATGTGGATGTACCAACAGAGGGGAGGCAGCAGTTCCTGATAACCCAGGCTCAATGTTCTCTCTTGGTAGCCATGGGTGGGAGAGGGAAAGGAGGGAAAAAGAGTCTAAATGGGGAAAGCTAGCACTCTGGTCATCTCTGTCCCTCTCTCCAGAAGGCAGCTGTCCTGGAATGTCCAGGTTCTGGGGTCACACAGATCCCTGAAGACCCACTGGCCCCCTGTGGCTCCTGTAGTCTGGGCTAGAGTTAGGAAATGTTTGTGTGGGAATGAGGAAGACAAAAACTAAGGGGCTTAAGCTAAGAGGGAGGACAAAGGCGTGTGGTAGGTGGAGAAGCAATATAGCACCTGCCATCTCAGCTTGGGTCTGTGGTGATGCAAAGTGCCCCAAAGGGGCTGGCAGCCTGGTGCTTTGTCTTCAAGAAGCTCCCAATTCACTAGCAGCAGCAGCGTTTGTGTTGTGAGGGAAGAAAGGCTCTCCAGCAGCTAGGGAGTCTGCTGACTGCCAGAGATGTGAGGGAGGGAGAAACAAACGACTCCACCTACCCTTTTCTCTGGACTCCAAGCCTCCCAGGGGTTGATCTCTGCTGACATCTTGCTCCTTTTTGTTCTGGTCTGCAACCTCTTCCCATGGAATCTCTGGTAGGTTCTGGCTCTTTTCCCTTAGAAATTATACCCAATCTATGATTGTTGTTTCTTTTTCATCTAAAATTTTTCCTTCTTTCTGAGATGATTGGGAAGCTGGTGTCTCTGGTTAGCCATCTTGTCTCATACAATCTAAAGTGTCTTTGTTATAGCTTTTCTTACTCTTTTATCACCAATGTGACTTTATTCCCTTTATTATTATTTATTCTATTATTATATTACATTGCTTTAATATTTATTATTTTCTTTATTACCAATTTATTCAACTTAGTATCAATTTATCCTTATTGCTGACTTTAAAAAATGTGATCATTTGCTATTTATGATTTTTTTTGTCTATATGATACTTAATTTTTTCCTCTTATTAATTTATGCTCATTTCTTTCTTAAGGTAGAAAATCCCACACGTCTCACACTCTCATCCCTCTTTCTCCATAGCCAAAGACATTGCTTTCTGCATTCAAATGCTTATAGCAGCACAATTCACAATTGCAAAGATTTGGAAACAACCCAAGTGCCCATCAATACATGAGTGGATTAATAAAATGTGGTATATACATACCATGGAGTTCTACTCAGCCATAAAAAAAAATGGTGAACTACCTTTTGCATTATCCTGGAGGGAACTGGAGACCATTCTTCCAAGTGAAGTACCACAAGAATAGAAAAACAAACACCACATGTACTCACCATTAAATTGGAACTAATCAATCAACACTTATGTGCACATATGGAAATGACATTCATGAGAAATCAAGCAGGTGGGAGGGATGAGATGGGGATGGGTAAATTCACACCCAACAGGTATGATGCACACTAGCTGGGGGATGGGCACACTTATAACTTTGATTCAAATGGTACAAAAACAATTTACGTAACCAAAATGTTTGCACCCCTGTAATTTTCTCAAATAAAAATAAATAAATAAAAAGAGGAAACAAAACAAAAAACAAAGACATTGCTTTGCTTCAGACCTTTAGCAGCTCCAGCCTGGCCCATCCATGGCAAGAGCTTCCATGATGCTCTTGCAGTCACACTATAATTGTCCTCTCTAATCCAGCCTCCCATTGCCCACCAGAGAAAGCCAAGTCTAGTACCATGGTGCCCAAGGCCCTCCACACCCCAGCTTCTCCTGACTCACCTCTGACCACAGCTGCCCACCCTTCCCCTGTGGCTGCAACACCAGCTTATCCACATCTCCATCATCACCAAGCTTCCTTTCTCACACATGGCCCCAGAATGTTCTACCTAGGATGCCTTTTCCCCTTTCTTCCACCTGCCACCTCCTCTTTATCCTTCAAGATTCTGCCCAATAGTCCCTCAATTCTGAAACCATCACCAGCTATAAAGTTCTTTGTGCCCTCACCTGATTCTCTAATATTTGTACAACAGACCATGAGAGCCTTGGAACTCACAGGACCCCTTTCTTTGAAATATTTTTGTCTCCTAGAGACACAGCATTTCCTAAGTAATCATTTCCCTAGTTTTACTGAAGCCAAGTCAAAACAACATCAAATAGCCACTGAATGTCAACTCACCAAAGACATATATTCCAGTCGAAAGAAACACAACTCTTGTCATTGATAGAGTTAGCACAAGTAACTCCTTTACTTTAAAAATGTTAAAGACAATTTGTTAATCTATTGATAATTATAATATATACTGGACCTTAAATTCACAAACCACTCATTTCCTCTTTGAAAACTTCTTGAGGTGTAGTGTGGCACAGTGTCACATGGTTGCATTTAGAGCTAGATTGCCTGGGTCGAAAGGCTCCTTTACTCACCAGCCATGTGCCCTCGGGGAAAAGCTCAATCTTCTCGATATTGAGGACAATGATGGTGACAGTGTGTGGTGAGTGTTAAACAAATGCCCAGAAAGCACTTAGAGCAGTGCTTGACACAATTTAAGCACTTGTAATTTGTTCATTATTATTACTGTTCCAATTTGATGATGATGGCCCCTGAGTGGGGCCACATCTGGTGATCGGAGATTTCAGGGATCACAAATCTTATGACAAGAAGACTCTGATTTGCAACTACAGAGGAAACAATGAGTTCTTGGCACATAGGTGGCACTCAGACAGGTCTGGTTCATCAAATTTAATGAATCTCGTCCCAATCTGAGTCTCTATTTCACCAATTTAAATCTCAGGAAAGGATATGTATATAAGCTTCAAAATAGAGTTAAAGCAGCTATCCTGGTTGTACCTTCATAGGAAGAGCAGGTTCAAACTTTTGAGGATCATTCAAGTACCAAGGAGAGGACTAGTGGGAGCTTACAGATTCCTCATAATTTCCTTCAGCCTCTACCCTCATATTTTCAGAGGGACAATAAGCATTTTTACATTTTGGGGGGGAAATGTTTTGCATGCACAGCTTCAAGACAAGTCCTTCAAGTACATTGCCATCTTGAGCCAATATATAATAAAAATCAGGGAACTTCATCTTCCAAATAATCCTTTCCACCTTGGTGGTGTTTTACCTTTTGCAAAGGTTGTCACATCCATTGTCCCGTCAGACCTCACGACTCTTTGATGTAACCAGAACAATCACTATTATTCCTTCCTTTACAGGAGAAGAAGTGGGGCTCAAAGAGGTTTTCACTTGCTGAAGTTCACGGCACTGGTAAGTGGTTGAGCTAGGATTCAACCCCAGACTTCAAGTTTTTCATCCAGTGGTCTTCCAGTATCAGGGAACAGGCCCTCTTTCCACATGAAGGTCATTACTCTTCCAATGTGGAAGCTTCCCTTAGCAATGGAACTACAACATTCAAATCAGAAGAGACAAATGGAATCTTCAGCTTCCCTAGAAGGCCCTCCACTTGGAGCCTACCTGGGAGCAAGGTAGAGAGCTCTTCAATTGGATACCAGCAAGCAACCCCATGAGAATTTCCTACATGCTCATGGCTGGGAGGTCACAGCCCCAATCAGTAAGGAGACTTTTCTGCCTCACCATTGAGCAACATTCTGCTTCCTGGGCCTCTCCTCTCCCTTCTTCTCTCACATCCTGAAATCCCTGGATGATTGACAGCTAGGGATGATTGCCTACACATCTTTAATAAGCACCTCTGTGATTCCTAATGCTGTACCAGGTATGGAGGGCCTGGGCAGGGATACTTCTGGGAGGAGCTCAAGGCTTTAGTTCTAAGGATGAGGTAATGAGACCCTCAAATAAATGCAATCCCCTCTTTATCATAAACAAGAGTGAAAAAGCAAGGCAGCGGGGGTGGGCCACTTCTTAGTTAATTACGCCTGGGGAGGTTGCAACATGGATTTCCAGATGGGCCAATAAAATGCAGGATGGAGGGAGGAACTGATAAAGGGTCTTTGTTCTAACAGCTTAAACCTTCTTTTCCTCTGTGAAACCTCCCCTGAGACCTCCAGGCTGGTGTTGTTCTTAGTCCAAGTGAGCATCCAGCTTTACTGTAACCTCTTACAGTAGCTTTACTGTAGGAAGATTTTAGCTTCCTAAAATCTTGAGTGTCTTCTGAGAGCAACTTGAAGAAAGAAGCCATGTCTTTGCCTCCCAGCAATTCCCATGCCTGGCACAGGGCCTGGTTTGTTGAGATAATGAATTAATAGATCATGTAGTGGTAAGTCAACTAAAGAACATTGCAGAGCTCCTCGCCTCAATGACCCCTCCTTGGCAATGGGGAATCTTCATGCCAGTAAAACATATAACATATAACCAGTCACCTCCTACATCTGCATTGTCAAATCTAAGAAGCAGGCCATGATAAAACTCCCTGGTACTCTCCATCTCTCTAGGTATGATTCGATGTACTTGATATTCTTTGTACCTACCAACAGCAACCCACTTTCCACCCCAACTGCCAGGAAAGCTGCATTTAATTAAATTAAAATCAATGAAGAAAAAGCAAAGAAAAAAAGCCCATGTAGATATTACAAAAATAAGGGGAGAACGGCTGTGTTTTCCCACATTCACTGGATGTGGATGTGTGTTTGCCATAAATTAGACCTGCTGCGAGAACAATGCTGAGCCTCCCATCTGGCAAATATCAGATTCAGACACACAAGGAGAAATGATTTTTTATTCTTGAATTAATTCTGTTCAGTCTATTTGGAGTGGCATAATATTCAAAAAGCATCAAGAAACAACATGATTACAAATCCAATGAGGCTTCCAAATACAGTGGAAGATCGTTTCTGACTAAACTTTTTGAAGTCAAGAACAGCACATATTTTGACTATTTGGAGTTCAAGTTTGAAAATGATTCTTTTAGACAAATAACTGTGTGGAATCTATAATAGTCAAACTTATAAAAGTAGAGAGCAGAGTGGTGGCTGCCAGGGGCCAGGAGGTAGGAGAAATGGGGAGATGTTGGTCAAGGATATAAACTGTCAGTTACAAGATGAAAAAGTTCTGGAAACCTAATTCACAGAATGGTGACTACAGCCTATAATAATGTACCATATACTTCACATTCACTAAGAGTATTGACCCTAAGTGTTTTCATCGCGCGGGTGCACACACACACACATACACACACATACACGCACACACACATACACACACATAAAACACATGGGTAACTATGGGAGGTAATGGATGTGTTAATTAACTTATCAAAGTAATCATTTCACAATGCATACGTATATCAAATCATCATGTTGTACATCTTGAATATGTACAGTTTTATTAATAATTTGTCCATTATACCTCAATAAGGTTGGGGAAAAGATTTCAAAAATCATTCTTCTATTATTCTATTAATGTGAAGTATAACATGGGGCATTTTTGCATTTATAAAATTATCTTCTGCATTTGTAATATTATCTGCTGCATTTATAATATTATATGTAGGTAAAGCAGAGTGCAGAGGGTGCTTCCTGACTGCTGCTTCTTACGATGGAAGAGGTGGCAAATTAGTACAATAAAGGGACATTGTTTGAACCACTAATATATATATATATATATACACACACACAAATTAATAATGTTAATAATACTGCACACAGTAAACAATAAACATGATAGGTACTAACCCAAGAGGAGGTACACAAGGCAAGTTGTAATGTGTTCTGTAAGGGGTGAAAGGTTGACAAATGTTCGCCTGCTAGGGTCCTCAATGCATCATGAGAATGAACTCTGCACAAGCTAAGGTTAGGTCCACCACATCTACCTAGGGGCCACCTCATTAGAGCCACTAATGGCGGCACAAATTGTCCTGGGGGATCGTGGAGCCGGCTCAGAAGAATGAATCCCTTACCTTTGACCAGGCTCCTTTCAGAGCAGGGAACACTGAAGGGGCAGGAACTCTGGGAATCATTTGCTCAATTAGTATATCCATGGTTTGAATTGGCTTAGATTCAGAATCATATAATTTCTTATTCAAAAAGTCTGTAGGGCACATCTAATCTGCCAGCCCCATTCCCACACCCAGCCCCATATTGCTCTTGGAAAAAGAAAAGGTAAAAAAAAAGGCTCCGAGGGGTTTACACGATTAGCTTACGCTCACCCAGTTAGTTCACCATAAATCTAGGTCTAGAATTCCAATCGTTTAATTTCTATTTTACGGTTCTTGGTTCCACACAACATGGTCTATAGAATTTCAGCAAATCTGATATTTCTTTCAGTCTGATTTCCAAAAAAGAACGGGCCTGTAAAGATGTCATGAACTTACCCGTCAGGGCCTGGGCAACCACAGATATCCTATGGTTTCCTAACAGTGCTTTGCTTTGCCTAGAGCCAAGCAAATATATATTTTTTAATTCTATTAAAAAATGGGTTTTAATAAGACCTATTTTAATATGATTAGCTACTACTTATTGAGCACTTAATACGTATCAGGAACTACTGAGAATTTTATATACACTAATCCCTCAAAACAATTTAATGAAGTAGGTTTTTAAATTTTCTTTTCATAGATGAGATATTGTGGTTCAGAGAAAATAAACAAATATGCTCCTACAGTAAATGGCAGAGCTTGCCGAATTCCGACGCCAGCCCGGGGCTTTATTCCTTGGGAGGCACCTGGAGGCAAAATGGTGGTGGTGAAGCTCAGCCTGGGCGTGAGGCTCAGATCCTCCACCACTTAGTAGCTTTCGACCTTGAGCAAGGTATACACCTTTCTCAGGCCTCAGACATCTATAAAATGTTCTGTAAAATGGGAATATGAGTATTAAGTACTACCTCATAGAGTGGCCATAAGAATTAAATAGGACAATTCACGTTAAGTTTTAAGCAAAGTGTCTGGAACAGAGTCAGAATTTGATATGTGTTACCAATTCTTCTCCTCCTCCTCCTTCTTCTTCTTCAAATTATCAGTGTGTTGATCTAGACCTATTAGAAGGAAAAACCAACCTGCAATGCTCTTCTGCCTGACATGAACAAAGGCAGGAGAAGGTTTTGGACTC
Source organism: Mirza zaza (assembly GCA_008750895.1). Lineage (NCBI taxonomy): Eukaryota > Metazoa > Chordata > Mammalia > Primates > Cheirogaleidae > Mirza > Mirza zaza. The sequence continues at coordinate 105,932 of VSMD01122461.1, forward strand.
CTGCTGCTCTGGCATATGGTCAGAGCTGAGACAACCGACAGGCCTTACCTGGGAATGGGGGCTTAACTGAATAGCACTGGCCGGGCGGCTGGGCTCCAGCTGTGAGATGCTAACAGGAGGCTTTGGCCAGTCTCCAGAATGAATTTGCATAAACTGTGATTCCATCTAGGACTCAACTATCAGCATCTCAGGCATACAGGTGTCCAAAATCCAGTCCACCTTTTTCTGGATAATGCCACCATTGGTAACACTGGTCTTCAAAGACATCTGCACACAGTCAAAGCACAATGACTCTACAGTCGTCAAACTGGCGAAATCCAGACAAACTAAGAGAGAAATCAGGCACTAGACACAGATCTCTGCCTTTGAAAGAGACTCCGCCTCGTTTCTGGTCCCTCCACTGTCATTCTGTGAATTGCATCTTCGCCGATACTGTAGGATCTTGAAACAGCCTCAGCTTTGCCAAAGAGAGTTGATGATTCAACTTGCCTTGGTGTGCGATTCAACCTAATTTTGAGTTGCTAGCAGCCTCTGTGAGAGTAAGTTCTCCTGGAAGTGATGTGACCATGTTATCTCTACCTTATGATTTCTTGTAAACTAGTCTGGGGTAGGAGGGGTGGACAGAAAGGGGCAGATGAAGGAAGGAGAGGTAAACATGCATATTTCATTCATTGTTAAAACACAGAATTTCATTAACAGGGTCCAAATAGGGTACTTTTAATGAATCTATAATTTTAATTTTCTATACCTGAGGTTAGTATATCCCTTTAATTCAAAGTCCCAGGTGTATATAAAAATCACATATAACTTTTTAAACAAATGGCCAGAAATTATTTGGCATTGAAATATTCACTTTAGCCTAAACACTGACTTTTCATATTGAGAAAATTACTGAGAGAATAAGACTCAAATAGACCCATATCAGAACTATGAGACTATGGTAAAACAATTGCAGAATCTTGTAAATCAAGGGAACTTATTGACAGCTGCAATCACTTACTTCCCAGAGGCCTCCATTTTGAAATCTGACATTAAGTTTGTGTACAATTTGGGTAAACAAAATGCTTTCCTTTACAAAAGATATGTGATCATTAATAAAATTTTGCCATGTAAATTGATTAAGAAAGGATAATACTCTTTTAGCAGCAGCCCAAGCTATTAACCCTGCAAGCTCTAAAGGAATTTTTTACTTTTCTTTTTCTTTTTTTTTTTTTTTTTAAGACAGAGTCTCGCTTTGTTGCCCAGGCTAAAGTGAGTGCTGTGGCGTCAGCCTAGCTCACAGCAACCTCAAACTCCTGGGCTCAAGCGATCCTGCTGCCTCAGCCTCCCGAGTAGCTGGGACTACAGGCATGCGCCACCATGCCTGGCTGATTTTTTCTATATATATTAGTTGGCCAATGAATTTCTTTCTATTTATAGTAGAGATGGGGTCTGGCTCTTGCTCAGGCTGGTTTCGAACTCCTGACCTAGAGCAATCTGCCCGCCTCGGCCTCCCAGAGTGCTAGGATTACAGGTGTGAGCCACCACGCCCGGTCCAAAGGAATTTTTTAAATAGCCAGAAGAGAGACTATAGAAGGGGCCGTGCAACTAACTGAATGATCCAATGGCCCCAAACAGAGAAAACAATATCATTGAATGACCAGGGCTGTCAAAGTAAAACCTCACTATTATAATTACCCCTGTACAAAATAGAAGCAGGAAAAGGAGAGTGAATGTGATAGAAAAGAAAGAGAAGAAAAAAGACCCAGGAGGAAGTTAGATGAAAATGAGACAACACACGGTAGAAGTGGGAGCAGCATGCGCTGGAACCCAGGCTGGAGGGTAAGTCCATTCGCTCAGCCCGAATTCACAGAGAGCCTGCACAGGGCCAGACACTGCCCAGGGCTGGGAATTCAGTCAGTAAGACCAAGAAGACATTTCCCTACTCAAAGAGGGTCACAGTCTCGAGGAGGGAGGCAGTTAAGGAAACCAGCAGTTTCATTATAAGGCGATCACTGCCGTGATGGAGCAATATAAGTGGAACTAGAAGAGCAAAGAGGCAGAGCTCCGAATTCTCCCCAAAACAGAGGGGGATTTGGGGAAGAGACGCCAGCGTTGAGCCTTAGGGCTTTAGGAGTTGGCAAACAGGGAAGAGGAAAAAAAAAAAGCAATTGGCACAGAAAGTGCGTCTGTGTAAAAGCACAGGCGATGAGGGAGCATAGCACCTTTGGTCTTGCTTGCAAGTCATTCCCTGTGGTAGGAATAAAGAATAGGGTTTGTATGGAGGAGGGTTGAAGGTGCAGCTGAGACAAACTGGGAGAGTGGACTTTATTCAGTGGGTAACAGGCATTGAAGGATTTCCAAGCAGGGGAGTAAGACAGCCAACTTGTAATTTAGAAAGTGAGGAAAGTGGATTGGAAAAGAGCTCACCTAGGGAGGAGGAGGCCAAAAAGGAAACTTCACAATAGCTCAAAGGAGGCAGACCAAGAACCCGAACAAAGGTGCAAGCCTCAGGAAGGGAGGAGGTGAGGAATTCAGGGGTCGTTAGGCAAAGGAGTTGCCAGGACTTGATGGATGCTTGACAGAAGGTAAGGAGAGGTTAGAGACAAGGGACAGTGAAAGATAAAACTCAAAACAGACGGTGTCCGAGCCCACAGCAATAAGAGGTAGCAGCACAGAACAGAAAGCCTCCTGAAGGACATGCAAAGAAACATGCAGGATAAGAAGGCAGACGTCTGGGGGGATTCTATAAAAGAACCTGAATCATCGAGAGCCTCATTTTTGCATGCCTCCCCGTTTCTTCCCTTGACTGGTGTCAAAAGTGTCTGGCATACACTTGACGCTGCTCATGTGACCTTTGTTACCATAAAATGCTTAGATAGAAAGAATGCCTGTTTAAAGCTAGTGTTTATGCATTTCCCCATTGCAACGGTTAATTTTTTATATGTCAGCTTGACTGGGCCATGGGATGTCCAGACATTTGGCCAAACATTATTCTAGATGTGTCTGTGAGGATGGTTCTAGATGAGATTAACGTTTGAATCAATAGACTGAGTAAAGCAGGTCTCATACCAAAACACCTGCTTGTTATTTTTTTATTATTATTATTTTTATTTTCAAGTCTGCCAGCTTTCAGATTGAAACAATAATATATGCTATTGGTTCTGCATTTCTGAAGAACCCTGACTAATACACCTGTTTACTAAGATTCTTTCCAAAATGAAACCATACACACATGAACACACACACATACACACAAGTATTTAACAGTGAGTGTTACAGTTGGGAGATGAATTGAGCAGAAAAAGTGGTTTACTTTACATTTTGACAATTGTGTATTGTTAAAAATGTTTAACCTTGTCTGAGTATTATTTTTATTTTAAAAATAGCAATAGGAATTATCTGGCCAGAAAGAATATATTAATATTTCATTAGTTATGTTTTCTTCTTTTCACCATTCTATATAATTGAAAAAATTACACTTCTATGGGTGTGTGTGTGTGTGTGTATATGTATATATACGTGTGTGTATATATATATATATATGTATATATACGTGTGTGTGTGTGTGTGTAGGAAAATGCCCAGAAAAAGAACTGAAAAGACATATGTCAAATTGGCAATTACTTCTGGTTTGGGGCTGAGGCGACAGTCAAAGAGTTCAGTTGGGTTTTTTTGCTTGATTTTCTTTCTTTCTCTCTCTCTTTTTTTTAATTTGGTAATGTGCATGTTTTGCTACAAAAATAAAATTATATGCTTATTTGTTGTTATTCAAGAAAAAGAAAACTATTTAATGATTGTTTAAAAATTGTTTCCCCAAAGTCTGAAAATTGAGAAGTTACATTCACCAAATTGTATTATACCTTTGTTTAATAATTCTACCTTATCATTTATATAGGAAAAAAATGTGGTTTTTCTATGCAAATATTAAGGTTTTTTTAACCTGTGCCTCTTTCATAGACCTTGACCCTCCCTAAGTACACAAGGTCACAAGGGTCTGGCTACTGCCAGCCCAAAGCAGCAATTCTGGTATTATGTATCCAGAACAGCAGAGGGAAGGAGGTGGTATATCCACCTTGTGTTTTAAATAAAAGTCCTGATATATTCATACGTACACAGGCAGGCCTGAAGGGGACTTCTATTCCTAAGAGTTGCCCTTTTTGTTATATCTCACGTTTTTAGTTAAGAGCATTACCTTCTTGTTTTTACAGCTTTCCCCACATGATAAACACATAGGATGAGAAGCACCCTCAGCATGAGATTCCTCTTCTGCCTTCTCCCACAGTTAAAGACACATGGAACTGAATTTCATGAGCTTCTATATAACAATTTCATTCAAAAACTTTTCTTGGCCGGGCGCGGTGGCTCGCGCCTGTAATCCTAGCACTCTGGGAGGCCGAGGCGGGCGGATTGCTCGAGGTCAGGAGTTTGAAACCAGCCTGAGCAAGAGCAAGACCCCGTCTCTACTATAAATAGAAAGAAATTAATTGGCCAACTAATATATATATAAAAAATTAGCCGGGCATGGTGGCACATGCCTGTGGTCCCAGCTACTTGGGAGGCTGAGGCAGCAGGATTGCTTGAGCCCAGGAGTTTGAGGTTGCTGTGAGCTAGGCTGATGCCACGGCACTCACTCTAGCCTGGGCAACAAAGCGAGACTCTGTCTCAAAAAAAAAAAAAAGAAAAAGAAAAAGAAAACATTTCTTATTTTTGGTAAAAACAAAAAACAAACCCAAAATTTATCATCTTAACCATTTTTAAGTGTACAGTAAGAAGTGTTAAGTAAATTCACATTGTTGGGCAACCAATCTTTTGAAAGTTTTTGTTTTGCAAAATGAAACTCAATGTCCATGAAACAACATCTCCCCATTTCTTCCTCCACCCAGCCCGTGGCAACTACCTTTCTAGTTTCTGTCTCTATGAATTTGACTACTGTAGATAACTTCATGTAAGTGGAATCGTACAGTATTTGTCTATTTATAACTGGTCTATTTCACATAGCATAATGTCCTTAAGGTTCATCCATGTTGTAGCATGTGTCACAATTTCCTTCCTTTGTAAGGCTGAATACTATTCCATTGTATGCATAGACCACATTTTGTTTATCCATTCATCTGTCAATGGACACTTGGGTTACTCCCACCTTCAGGCTATTGGGAATAGTGCTACTATGAACATGAGGAAACAACTACATATTTTAAAGCTATTTCTGATGTGCTTATCATGAAGAAAAATGCTAAAAGATTAAAAAAAGAAAAGAAAAGAAAATCCCAGCCCCTTCTTTCTCTTTCTATTGAGACATGATTAATAATTTATTTGGAAATAGCAAAGCAAAATGCAAATGAGTTTATTTTTATGGTCAATAAAACAATAACAATAATAATTTTAAATTTAAAAGATTCAAGTCAGTTTTCGAACTCTTCTTGTTTATCTTTAATTGTCAGCCCAAAGTACATTTCTGCATTTTGGCAATGGATAGCTCACCTCTGGGAGGCTAAATAACTTACATGTTTTATATTTTGTAACTTCCTTCAGAAAAGGAAGACATTGCGCCCTAGTCCTCTGGACATAGAATTCACCTCTGCTGTGAGCCTTGGCCCTCTGTTCACCTGGACTGGTAGGGAAGCAAGGCCAAGTTCATCTGCTTCAGATGCCCCATAAGTGTTGGGCTGTGTGCATACGCTGCCACAGAGTGGAAACAAACACTGAATAACATCTGAATAAATTACAAGATATATTTTACACTTAACATTTTTCAAAAAACACCTCCTGCTGTTAAAGCCCATGCCCCATAAACATCTTCAGTAAAGCAGTGATAAAAGCAAGAACAACAACCCCCAAATGATAAATTGGTCAAATTTAAAGAAGTCAAAATAAGCGATATTTTCCTCACCAGTCAAACGCAAAGGTTACACACACATGCTCACCAACTGCCCTTCTCCTTGTTTTGGATTATAAAACAGTGATTTCATTTGTATTGGAAACAAATATGAGTGAAAGCTATTAACTAAGTTCTAATAGTTATCTAATAAATATTTTAAGTGAATGACAGTATCGCATTAAGACTGTTTGAGAAGAAAATATCAGCTGTATGCGGTTTACAAAAGTTTTTGCTCTCTTTGAAAAGGGTGGCCTCAAATAAAATTGATTAACAGGAAAGAATATTAGAACAATGTATTTATACTATAGTCTATGCTTGGAATATGAAATAGATATAGAAAATTTAGCAGGGATATGACAATGCAATATCACATAGCAGATTACTAATGAAAAGTAATAAAAAATTAATTGGCATCTCTAATTTCTGAAAATGATTTCTCTAATAAAAGCTACTTCTACCGGGTAGACATCAAAGCTTTTCTTTTGAGATGAGTAACTGTATTTTAAACATGTTATCAAAACCATTTGGAATCATTCTAGAATCTAAGGAAGAACATATCTATCTTTTAAGTCTTACCAGATTATAATTTATTTCATTTCCACTTATTGCAAAAAATAGTCTAAAGGTAAACTCTTATAGCAACTCCCTTGTGGATACAATAATAAATATTAAAGAGTTTAATAAGATACAAGACATTTTCTGCCACTTTCCTTCTGTAACTGCAACTGAGGAGTTACAGAATGTGGTAGGAGTAACTCAAGAAGAAAGTAAAGAATCAGAGCTCTTTGGTTAGACAGCCATCAGTGTTGCATATAGATGACCACTCAGAATCTGACCTAAGGCATCAATAAAACAACCAAGACGTGGACTCTTTCAACAGCACATAAGCATTATGTCTTTAATCGAGCCTGGATTGTAGCACTGTATTCTTATAAGGTGACAAATTAACCATATGGCTACCTCGCAGATGACAAAACTAAAATATATTAAACTCTGTGGGGTAAATACACCCACAGGCAAATCTAATATACTGACATTTTTAATACTAATTGAAGCTGATTGATTTACGTATTTTACGTCCTCAACTCTCCAAAATGATGTATTTAATGTTTTATTTTTAAACACAATTAAAAAATAATATATAAATATATACATACGGCAAATGTAATACAGATAACAAATTCATTTAAGCCCATTTATGCACATTAGTAACACACCATGTGGCAGAAAGACTAGGACTACAAGAAGACCCCTTGGCGATTTATTTTATATTAAATCCCTAATGGCCTCTCCTTATCTTTGCAAAAATATGCACGAAAGTCCAGACTATGCAGCCATTGAAATGAATGGTTATTTATTTGCTAAACGAGAACCCTATGTTTAATGTTCCTTAGACATAAGGTAGTCTGGAAAAGTCGCATTCCTACAGCTCCATACATCATTTATTTTACATACCCTAACTTCTCACAACAGGCAGCAGAAAAATATCTCCGAACAGCGCTGTAAGTTGCTGAGATTTTTGTTTCCAATTCCATTACTGGAAGATTAAATGTTAACATGTTTACTTGCTTCTTTAGCAACAAAAACAAATTCATGTACCATCTTGGTGCCTGACACATACATGAACATAAAATGGGAGAAAGTTTGCAAATATCAAAAACTAAAATCAAACAATGGATCAATTTCAAAAGTTCAAACTTACAAATTAACCTTAATTAAATACCTAAGAGAAAGATTCATGTACTTTAAATTTGTCTGCAAAAAAAAAAATACTAATAATTGGGAAGTTTTAACAGTGTCTTCTTGCTCTATCAAAAAAGAAAGCTTTTTTCCCTCTTAGAATAACATGCTTAAAATATGCCACAAAACTTGGCCCTAGACATATTAAGCTTTTAATATTCTTGTTGACACTGACACATTTTCCAATCACGTGATTTTCTATCAAATCACTTGATTTACACTTCACACATCAAAATATTGTAGGTCCAGGGAGATCCTTAGATGACAGGAATATAAGCAAAACCACATTGTTTGCCCTAGCCCCTATGCTTTCTCTAACATCCGACAGTCTCCAAAAGTTAAAATTAAGAAGGTTTTTAAGGAGAAAGAATTCACAAAGAAGCAAATACTTGGCAGGGAGAAATGTGCAGAATGAGGAAAGGGGCAAGACCACCTTCCTTATCTTAGAGGAAAGAATAACCCAATTTTTTTTCTATAGAGTATATAGGGGCAAGTAGAATAGTCTGGACTCATGAGGTACAAATGTGGAGTCATGCTATGGGGCTCATTCTTGCCCTGATCCTATGTAAAAACTCAGGCAAATCCCATGATTTTTTTTTTTTTAATATTCTTAGTTGACATAACTCCCCAGGCATTTCCATTCCCATGATGTAGTCTCAGTGTAGTAGTCAAAATGACCACCCCCTGTCGTTCTCATATAGAGTTAAGTTCCTACCTTGCCCCAGCTAGGTCAGTTGCTGGTGGGAGGGAATGAGGTCTCCCCTTCATCCTCTCCCCACCTGTTCCTTCCACTTCTCATTGATCTTCCTAACTATAGTTTCTGACTCCCTTTGGGTTGGAGCAGAAGGCAGTGAGATGAGGAAAGCGTAGGAAAGTCATCACTTGCACTGTTACTTCCTGGAGTATGTAGGTATTACAGCTCTCTGCTCTTTGCAGGTGTTTACGCTGACACTTTGTCTTGTGGGTTACTTGTGGATCTGTTGGAGCTCCTCTCTCCTATCTCCCCTGGTCTCCAGAGCGCATGTCTATTCCTCATTTCCCCAGCCCTTAGGAAGCTGGCTCTGCCTCTGGCTTCTCTACGCTGAGATCTGCTTTGCTTTCACTGTAAGTCAGCTCTCTTGGATGAGATCTAAGAAAAACGCACGCTGATTCTCACACAAGGCCCAGATCTGCTTTATCTACTACTCTGACAATTTTCTTAGGGTGAAAGCTGCTCAATGCAACCACCTACTCGATCCCCCACTGTCAGGCTGGCCAGGCAGCACCTTCCTTCCCCTTTAGATTTTCCAGCCATGAGTGCAGCACATGCCCACTGTGCCCCCCAGACAGAAATGGGCACATAGGCATCTATCTCTTTGGTGGCCTCTCGACCCATTGCCCAGACTTGGGTTGAGGGATCGACAGCCCCCCTTTACTCATCCGGGACCCATATGTTCTACAATACCTCCTCTTTTCTATTTCCAGATTCCAATCCTTTATTCCCTCTAAGATGGTGTGACGTTTAAAAGCACTGTAAGAATATTTTATTTACTTCTTTGAAAAAATTTGTACCATGGTCTCACACGCCACTTTGTGAAGGGTGATCTATTGTCTTGGTGCTTCAACTAAACCTTCTAATGGAATCTCTCTCTGCAAATTTTCTTCCATTTATCCCTCCTGAGCTGGTCTTCACCCTCCTCCGCCCTGTTCTCTGTGACAGCACAGTGACTTTATAGACAGCATCGAGAGTCTCTTCCAGCCACTGCCTTCCTGTTGGTTTCAGCCAGTGGAAAGGCCCAGAAGGTGCTGGGAAAGGAGAGTGAGGACAGTGTGTTTGCTCCTACATTTCCTTCTGTGTGCGATCATCATAAACTTGGCCATTCCTTGACCAAAGCCTCCTCTAGAAGTGGCCCTCTCTTTTCAACCATTTCCTCCAAGGTTCTGGAATCTTCTCCCTTCCTTTTCCTTTCAGGCTTAAGGTGGCAACTTCTGGGAGACTACTTTGTTCCTTGCAGTATTCCTCACCCTACCTTCACTTAAGAAAATCGTTCACCTTCTTAGACCTTCCTCAAATTGTCTTAATTGAATGGGCCATCTGTTCTTGCTGGGACCTAAACCAATACTATCTTGCTGCAAATATATTACCTGCAGATGCACAACATTATGCTATTTTTCAAATTCTATTATACCATATTAATATGAGCTTGCCCAGTTTCCTATTCCTGAAAAGTTTTGAATAAATATTTCTAACCTGATCCTTCGGGTGTCCTTTTATTTTCTATAATTTCCTGTTACTGTGAAGTCTTGTAAACCCAAGGCAAATCATTATAAATATTTTAAAAGTAGTTCATAAAAATCTTCTATATTAGTGAAGATTTTTAAGCCTGCAAAGAGAATATTGAATCCCTGGAGTCCCGGTCCTATCTAGGAGGCAAAATTTATCCATTAGATTAGTCAAAAAGCAAGAACTTGATTTCATCATTGTCCTCGCCCAATGCTCATTGGTCATGTGACTGTTGTAATGGACTTAAACATATCTGATATGATTGTATTTATCTGAATAAATTCCAAGACAACTAAAACCATGAAAAAGTTATGAATACACGAGAAGCTATATAACAAAGGGACAGTCCTCTTTGGGAGTTCTGGTGGATTTTAAATAATCACAAATTATTTCTAGCTCCTCCCATCTGGAGTTGGAGTCTCCTTCCTCAGTCTTTGTCTGGGCTGGCCCCATGCTTTGTTTTGACCAATAACATGTGGCGTGATCTTATGGGATTTGTGAGCCTTGGCCCCCAAAGTTCTTGCTTCCACTATCTTGGAAGAGCAGATGGGGAGAGAGGACCTGCTGCCTAGCCATTTATGCCAGTCTTCCCAGCTGAGGTCCACCCACATGAGCAAGGCCACCCTGGGTCAGCTGCCCCAGCCTGTCCTGGCACCTGACTGTAGTGGAAAGAGTGAGCTCACGAAAGACCAGCAGAATCATGAGAAATACTAAATTGTTGGGTCTTTTTAGTTTGGGAGTGATTTGTTGTACAGCAATAGCTAACTAAGCAGGGCTTTCCTATCTCTCACACCAGCACTACTGAATTGTGTCCATAGCCAACTAATTCAGTTAGGCAGGTCCAGAAAAACATAACTAGATAATCATCAATGGTGACAATTAACTGATTCTTCTGTGACCCAACAGAGAATAAGAAAGAATAAGAAGAAAGACTCACACCTGTAACCCTAGCACTCTGGGAGGCCGAGGCAGGAGGATTGCTCAAGGTCAGGAGTTCGAAACCAGCCTGAGCAAGAGCGAGACACCGTCTCTACTATAAAAAGAAAGAAATTAATTGGCCAACTAATATACATAGAAAAAATCAGCCGGGCATGGTGGCGCATGCCTGTAGTCCCAGCTACTCGGGAGGCTGAGGCAGCAGGATTGCTTGAGCCCAGGAGTTTGAGGTTGCTGTGAGCTAGGCTGACGCCACGGCACTCACTCTAGCCTGGGCAACAAAGTGAGACTCTGTCTCAAAAAAAAAAAAAAAGAATAAGAAGAAAGAATAAGACTTTGGAGTCAGATGGCCCTGGGTTGGTGTGCTACTATGGGATGTGAGGTAGTTTATATTCTCTTTCCAAGTCTCAGTTTAATCACCTGTAAAATAGATATAATCGCCTATTAAGATGTCATAAGAAAAGTGTCAGAATTTTAAAAGACAACTAACATAAAGCACGTACTATAGTGCTGGGCACACAGTAGGTACTGAATGACTGTCAGTTCCTTTCCTCGGTACCTGGGCTTATGTGCGCATCCAAAAGTGGGGACCTAAATCAAATCGCTCTAATCCAGTGGTTCTCAAAGTGTGATTTCTGGACCAGCAGCTGCAGCAGCACCAAGGAACTTATTAGAAATATAAATTCCCAGATCCCACCCTAGACCTACTGAGTAGAAAACTTGCAATCTGTGGTTTACCAAGCCCTCCAGATGATTCTAGAATTTTAAAACTACTACTCTAGGATAATAGAAATCAGGATAAAAGCAAGTAACAATCTGGTATTTCTTTAGGTTGCACTTGAAAAATGCTTTAAGATACACTGTTACTGTGTTACTCCCATCCATGGGGAAAGACCATACCATTGTTTGCTGTCTATAAACATTTTCAGGATAAATAGTTCCAAATAACTGCTTTATTTAATTCATTCGACATTTAGGAGGCTTTTTACCATGTGAGAGGCATTATTCTAAGCATTTTGCAAATACTAACCCATTTAATCCTCGAGACAATCCTCTGCAGTAGTTACAAGGATGATCCCATTTCACAGATGAGATACACTGAGGTCGATTAACTGAGGATTAGATTAGCTGAGGATCGGAGCGCTTGTGTGTGTCAGAGCCAAGACTCCAACCCAGGCAGTCTGGCTCCTCGGTTACGATCGGTCCCCTTAGCCACTCCCCTGAGCAACCTCTTTACTGTGCTCTTTGGTCTTTGTTCAGGAAGGGTCAGCAATTTGCAACATTTCACAAACTCCCTGATGATCAGCAACTACTTGGTATTTCACACCATGATATGAAAAGGAGGTAATTAAACTCAGAAAGATATCATTTATTGGGGAAATAAAGTATTTATATTTTTGACTTGATTCAAAGAGCAGAGTGGGGAAAACGGATTAATGGTCTTTCTTAAGTGTTTATGTAATCCTCAGAAACACCCAAGGTAGATATAGGAAGAGAGGAGAGACCAATCTGATCCCCAAATATTCATGGCATTTTCACAGACTAAGAGAAGCAAGATCTGGGACCTGGGAAGGGCCTTGTGAATTCCTGTTATGCAGCTACAGGTAGATTCCTTTTACAGGCAGTGGGAATTAACAAGATCTCTCCTCCCAGGGGGGGCTGGGCAGAGGAACAAAATTATTTTGGAATAATACAATTGAGGAATCAAAACAATTGAGCACATACTGACGATATCTGGCTGTCCCTTTCCCCATTAGAAAGACTTTATAGTTTTTCTGTTTTGTTCTGTTTTAAATTTCTACCTTGATGGAAAACGTGTGATGCTTATATTGTCTGTTACCAAACAAAAGGAACTGTTGACTTGGTTTCAAAGTTTCGAAAGTCATGAAGCTCGTTTTATGCAACCTCATATTTCACATTGTATCACATTAGGATATTGTGTGGGCAGATCTGAGTAAAAAACAAAAGGGTCTTTTGGGTCTGCACATGTCCTTCCCATCTCTTTTCCAGTAATATGGTTATGCCTCTGGGTCTCCTCTCAGTGGTTCCAGTGATTTTAACTTTGATCTACATTTGAAGCTCTCAGCCTAATATCCAGCTCCTCTGATACCCAAACATTATTCTTTCTCCCCTCTCCTCACCCAGCCTTTTCCATCTCCTGTGTGCTCTGAAATAATCTCTGTATTCTAGGCCTCCATCCTGTCACATTGGCTTATTATGGGTCAACACATGAAAACTTCAGCCCTATCCCTGATGGACGGAGCAGAAGGAATCAGCCAAATGCTTTTCTAATGAACTGGGTCCCATGGTCCCCACCTCAGCCAAAGGCATACAGCCCTGTCTCTGTTGCCATCCTCGAACAGTCCTGAATATGCACATGCCACAGGTTGCCCTATATTGCCCATTATTCTCCCACTTTCAGCCTTACCAGTCTTTGTGCAGTGCAAGACAACCCACCAGGGTGCCCAGAGCTAAATCCAGAATGGACCCGAACACTGGGGGTAAGGCCATTTTGCTGGTGCTCTTAACTCAGTGGCAATAACCATGCTCTCTCTCCTCCCACCTTAGCACGGGTTCTTCCCTGTGCCTGGAATGTTCTTCTTTTGCCACCCATCTGCCACCCCCTCCCCCACAACAAACCTCATCTGTGTAGCCAACTTCTGCATGTCCTACACATTTTAGTTCCAATGTCAGCTTCTCCAAGGAGCATTTTCTGATCTACCTCCCTTTCCCAAATCAGACTCTGTGCTTCTTGTGGATCCTTACTGGCTCATTAGAACCCATTATAATTACCAATCATTTGTAAGCTTAGAGAGGACAGAAACCATTGCCTATCACAGTATCTACTCTATATTTCAGGCACATAGCAGCTACTCAATAAATGTTTGATGACAAATGACTCTGTTAAAGGGTGATTAAGGGGATGGATGAAGTGAGTGCCTAAGTTTAAGCTCTCCTCGTCAACCCTGGGGTCCCAAAGACATGTCAGCCCATGGATGGGCCGTAGGTGGCACTGGTGCTGTCAATGGCTATAGCATAGGTTGAAAGCTTCATTGTTTGGGCTCCATAGGCAAGAAGGTACAATAATGACTGTTTCATTTTGGTTTGGGACACAAAGAAATCATTCTGAAAGGCCAGAACAACGGAGAATCACCCATACATGTGCCCGGCGTGAGTATTTACAGAGAAACTGAAAACTAGATTTCATAGTGGTATCGAGAAAAGAGTGTTATGTTAATCTAAAATGTTGGGAGGCAAAATAGAGGCACGGATCCTTACTGTCATGAACCACCTTTTCTAGAAGAGTCCTTTAAAGTTCCTTTAGAAAGTGAAAATAATAATAAGTCTGTTTCAAAGTGTGGTCATGGAGGTTCAGTGAGAAAATGAACGTAAAATGTAAGGTACTTACACTCAATAAGTGTATGGTAAATACTCGATGAATGCTTGCTACTATTATATTCATTTTCTGAAATTTGAATTATTCAAGATATTTACTAGCACCATGTTATGAATACAATAGGCATTAAATTATTCTTTTGAAGGAATAAAGCTAAGACAATAATAAATAATCAAACTCTAGTTCTAGCATCTTACCTGTTTTCCTTTTTCCACCACTAGGCGGCACCACTGACCTATAATAACCCACTCTCCAACAGCACAGCCCTCCTTAGCAATCTCTGTTAAGGAACAACAAAAAGGATGTCTGTTCTAGAAAGTGACTCTCCTGAATTTCCTTCGTTTGACTCTTCTTATTTCTCTGAGTTGCCACTAGCTATTCAGTATAAATTTATTATTTCATGTTAGTGTGCTAAAAAAGAGTCTTTGTTACTTAGGGAACCAATTCAGCATTTGCCACACACACAGAAAAGGGGCACTCTGACAAATGCAGTCGACTGTTTCTCTCTTGTATAGATTTCTCTGTCACGAGAAAGGAGAAAAATTTTCCTCAAGTTTCACAGCCTGCTTTTCTATGACAAGTTGATACAATGTAGTAATTAACCATTAAAATATTGCATATGAATCACAGGAGTGTTACAGACAAACTAATTTAAACCAAGGTCAGGTCCCCAAATCAGCAAAATAATTCTGAAGGCAGAAGACAGAGAAAATAAATGAGAGAAAAAGTAAGCAACAGCTGCTATTAAAAGTAACACCAGGCAGCTAAAACTGGTCTGAGTACATTCTTAAAAATGTAATTAGCCAAATCCTTCCAGAAATTAAACCATCAAAATGACATTATAGGACACTTTAAAAATGTATTTACAGAGTGAAAGAGCAGTCATCCTGGCATATTACCATGTCCTGAGGGTTTCCTTTCTCAGAAAGAACGATGTAGACAGAATTAGATACTGTGCTACAAAGAAAGTTCAAATTGTCACAGATATTTTGTGAAAAGCCACTTCTTTTTTTTTTTAATTTCAGAATATTACAGAGGTACACAGGTTTTGGTTACATAATTTGCTTTTGTACAGTTTGAGTCAAAGTTATAAGTGTGCCCTTCACCCAGATGGTGTACATTGTACCCGTTAGGTGTGAATTTACCTTCTTAATTCCCTCAGCAATGCTAAAGTTGAGAATTAATTAACTCAATATGTTGTTTTCTGATTTCTTTGTCATCTTATAGGATGACTAAAATGATTAGACCCAAGGTAGACACTGATACTCTATTTCCTT
Source organism: Mirza zaza (assembly GCA_008750895.1). Taxonomy (NCBI): domain Eukaryota; kingdom Metazoa; phylum Chordata; class Mammalia; order Primates; family Cheirogaleidae; genus Mirza; species Mirza zaza. Next base: position 121,405 of record VSMD01122461.1, read on the forward strand.
CATGAGCAAACGGCCAACTTATCTCCTCCTCCTCAACAATGTCAATAAAACAGAATTGCCTGTTTATTACTTTTGAAGGTCTAGAAATGTACACTTTTTAAATTTATATAAGATGCAGTGATAAATAAATTTATTTAAAAATGCCTTCTGATAATATGCCCATCTCCCCAAATGCGATTTTGTGAACTTAAAAGACAGGTCCCAGATAAGGTGACAAAGGTACCAGAAATACTCCATTGAAAAGGAGAGGCTTAGGCACTTTGATGACATATGGAAAGACTCTTTAATTGGATTTTTAATTACCAATATACATTAAGAAGTTACTGAAAGAAAGTATGGTAATACTGAGGCAGAAGAAGTGGCCCTATGGAGAATGCAGCAGTGTTTCTGAAAAGAGGCATGTGGACATATGGAAAAGGGGGAAGTTATGCAAAACCAACTCAGAAAAGGAAAGATGGGAAGTGGTCGAAGGGTAACAAAAAATCCACGCTGTGGTTCAAAGGATATTATTAGAACTCACTAGTACAGCCCATGATGGTGAAAGCTCGGGAGGAAAGTAATGACAATCCAGAATGTGTCATTGGAGAGCGCAAGCTCTGTGTCTCTAGCTGAACAGAAGAGGGCAGAGAGCAGGAAGACAAGACTTCTGAGGTGCAAGCCTGAGACCCAGGCGCGTGCACTGACAGACAAGCGGAAGCAGCGGTAACTGGGATGCTCTGTGTCTCAACAGGAAAGATCCTAAAGATTAATGATTTGATGCTATTGGGTGTTTTAAACATGATTTGTCATATCTAGCCGCAGCATGGCCCTACCTGCTCAACTAAATTTATTAACTGTCAGAAATATGATACCACTGGCCAAAGTGCATGAAACCAGCTAAGTAGATTATGAATCCTAAATCAAGGTTCCATAACACTTTTTCCTTGATGATTTAAAACTAAAAATCACAATTTGGTTTACATTAAAAAAAACCTATGAGCACTTCAGCTACAATATCTCATGAAGAGATACACTTCTACCACATGCAAGTAATTGACATCCCCTACAATTCTAGCCATTTTACACTTACACCCAACAACGCGTGAATTGTACACTGCACCCCCTGTATATGCCAGACTGTGGTGGACAAGGGACAGAGGGTGTGCAGAAGAAAATCCGACACCCCATGACACAGTCTTGGCTACCAGAAGTGATTTTCTCTGCTTTGGTGAATATTCTCCAAAGAAAGCCCCTTCCATCTCTTCCCTCCCTAGAAGCACATGCTCCTCCACATATCAAGAATCCAGGCTTAATTACCAATGGTATGTGGAGCTGACTTGTAACTGTTGCCAAGAGCTGACTGTTACATTTTCAGGACATTTGCAAACCCATTATATGCAAATTAAACATAGCCACCGTAAAAACCAAATTACATGATTTGCGTTAAATTAAGCATATTAAAAGACAAAAATAATAAATTCTCAAAACTCGTTCTTTTCTAATTATCCTACTACATTTACTATGATCAATGCTCTTGAGACTATTTACAGCTATTGTGCCTGTGTGGTAGAAACGCTACACAATGGTCTGCTTCTGCATCTCTCTTCCCAACTTTGTTTTCATGATGTCAGATTAATACCTTGTCATTGGGCCATAGTAAGAGTATTTCCACTATGGAAACTGGCAAACATTACAAATCAGGTCTTGTTTTATTGATTGTCTAGACCAGGTGTTGGTAAACTATGGCCTACAGCCCAGTATCTGTTTATGAATGGCTCATGAACTGAACACTCAAATAGTTGTTGAATTCCTACATAATAGCCTCAGTTTTGGCTGTTGGACTATGAAGCCTAAAATATTTGCTACTTGGCCCTTTTCAGAAAAAAATTTGTCAAGTCCTGGTCTATATTTAAGAAAGTAATGGAGAGAAAGTTAATACTGCAGATTAAATTTAAAAGTGTGTTGTGTCTCTAGACATCACATTGTGAATAGCATACACATACACACACATAACCCATGAGGAAATATTTTTCTAGTATTTGAAAACTATTCTTCAATTCACCAAAGGAGTCATTCATGTTGTTAACAAACAACTGAAGTTCAACCATAGGTCTTCATTGTTTTCACTTTCTTGTTAAGGACAACAAAACATCAACTACATCCTTGTTGGAACTGCAGTCATTCATCAATCACAATGCAAGGGTAGCATAAAAATTAACTAGCTCCTTCTATGAGAATTAATTAGCGTTATGAAATTTAAAATAAAAAGAATAAAGAATATATATTATATTGTTTAGAAAATGTGTTATATATCATATATACCCCATACCAGTAATATTAGATTATTAAATATGAAATGTTTGATTTCAAATCAAAACTGTAGTTTATTATACCTTAAACAAGAAGCAGTATAATTAGTCAAAGTGTGCACCTAAACTATCGACACAGTTTTGCCATCTTAAGAGTAGCTTGTTTATGCCAGCAGCAAAGAAGCCTGGAGAGCAAATGGCAATAAAATCACAAAAGGTGTTTTCCACAGCTTGTTGAGAATTGAATATTTTTCCTTACAAGAAGTGGGCCAAAGCCTGGAAGAAGTGGTAGTCAGTTGGTGCAAGGTCTGGTGAATATGGTGGATGACAGAGAGTTTCCAAGTCCAGCTTCTGTAGTTTGAGCAGCGTTATTTGTGTGACATATGGTCGAGTCTTGTCTTGCAGGAGGATTGGCCTGTCTCTACTGACCAATCTCGGCTGTTCAAGTCCAAGCATCTTCATCATTTCGTCCAACTGGTTGCAGTAGACATCCCCTGTAATCGACTGGCCAGGTTTCATGAAGCTGTAGTGGATAATAGCAGTGCTGGGCCACCAAACAGACACCATTAGCTTTTTATGGTGAATATTCAATTTTGGACTGCATTTCGGCATTTAATCTTTATCTAACCATTGTGCCAAACACTTGTGATTGTCGAAAAGAATCCATTTTTCATCACACATAACAATACGGTATAGAAATGGTTTGCCTTTATGACGTGACAGCAAAGAAAGGCAAGCTTTGAGACGATTTCTCTTCTGACACCCATTTAATTCACGCAGGACCCATCTATCCAGCTTCTTTACCTTGCCCACTTGTTTCAAATTGTCCAATATTGTTGGAATAGTAACATCAAAAATTGCTGCTAATTCACGCATAGGTTGAGATGGGTTCGCTTCCATGACAGCTTTCAGTTCATCATTATCCACCTTGGTCTCAGGTTGTTCATGTAGCTCATTTTCAAGATTAAAATCACCAAAATAGAATTTCTCAAACCATCGATGTACTATGTGTTCATTAGCCACATCCTTCCCAAACAATTCATTGATATTTTAAGCTGTCTGTGCTGCACTGTTTCCACAACGGAACTCATATTCAAAAATAACACAAAGTTTTGACTTATCCATGATCTCACAAAAATTGCTCAAAAAAAAATTTGACAGATAATCACAAGCTGAAATGTGCATTTGAAAGATTAAGGATGTACCTTCACAATAAAAATAAAACGAGAAGCATCAAAGTGAAATGTCAGAGATATCAACTGTCAAAGTTAGTACTTAAGGAAATCGGACATTTCATATTTAATAACCTAATACATGTGTTTATTTCTTTTTCTTAGAGACCCCATTGTTAAACCTTTAGCAGCACACCACTACTGATTCCCTTATCATCACTCTGGGCTGGTCTTAGGGATTTGCATGAATAACAGAGCATAAAGATATAGTCTGAGATATTTGAAGTTAAGTCACAAGAAGATCTACAGCCTCCACCTGAGTCTCTTACAAAGCTTGCTCTATGTGCTACTGTTCTGGAACCTAAGTGTCAAGCTGTGAGAAGCCCAAGCCAGATGACTGAAATTAACTTCCCAATTGATTACCATCTGAATGCAACTGAATGAGAGAGACTCAGAGCAAGAACCGCCCAGCTGAGCCTAATAAACCCACAGAACTATGAGAGAGAATAACATCGTATTTTAAGCCTCTAGGTTTGGGGGGTGCCTTGCTCTACAGCGATAGAAAACTGAAGCACCGTTTTATTCTGAGGAGGAGGCAGTGAGAGGGGACCTAATTGAACCAATTGCATCATGACCCCAGGACTCCAGGTTGGGGTACAGACGCCCTGTTTTGTTCTATACCGAATTTGCAAAAACACATGGCAGGCATGTTGGAGGTGGGGATATAACAAAAAGAAAGAATGCTTTTCAATAATACACATCCATATTTGCATATAAGTCTAAATCACAGAAAGCCATTGTCCACTAGACAGACACCTAAGAAAATACCAACTAATGAAACACTAACTGTACTCCATTCACTCACTAACAGCCAATCACGTCTGGGCTCCCTGGAATGGCACACATCTCCTCCCAAGCTTTCATCCTTTCTGCACCAAATCAATAGCCATTTTTGAGGCCAGCACCACTTAAATTGCCCACAGCCTCTTGAGAGGCTGTGTCCCCATTGCATCTTATCTCACTACCTCATTCCCAGTTCACAGTTGCACGGGAAAGTCAGGGGGCATTTCTGGGCCCTGAGGAGAGTGCATGCCCGGGGCAGGTTCTGTGTTCCACATACTCCCCCTTCTCCACCTGCTTCACAGGAATGAGTGCATTTCAGGGGAGGAGAGACTAAGCTTAGAAAAGCACAACTGTGTTATAAGTAACTTTATGATCTCTAAACTTTGGATCACTGCTTGTCATAATTCATTCAGTCTGCTATAACAAAACACCTTAGACTGGGAGATTTATAAATAATAGAAATTTGTTTTTCACAGTTCTAGAGGCTGGGAAATTCAAAATCAAGGTGCCAGTAGATTCAGTGTCTGGGGAGGGCCTATTTCTCGTAGATGGCACCTTCTCGTTGCATCCTCACATGGGGGAAGGGACACGCAGGCTCCCTTGATCCCTTTTATAAAGGCACTCATCCCACTCAGAAGGGTGAAGTCCTCATGACTCAATCACCTCCCAAAGGCCCCACTCTTAATGCCACTGCTTTGGGGATTAAATTTCAACATACGAATTTTGGAGGGACACAAGCATTCAGATCATAGCAGTACTCCTGTTGCAAAATGATAACTTGAAAAGGTATTGAGGAATTCTGTACCATTTAGGTAGACAATATCCATTTACAGAGAAGCATTACTAGCTAGATCAAGTTTTATGAATCATTTAAGCCCATTTGAAATTGACTAATAGGTAAAACAGAGAAAAGTTGTCAATGCAAACATCCCGTTGCCTCCAACTTGAGTTTAGCTGGAGGTACAAAGCAAGAATTCCATTGTAAGATGTTTCCAGGTAAACAGGTTTTGCAGACTTTATTTTAGTGTCTTTGAAATATATTTGGACACCTGCAGAAGGAGCTGCCTCCATATAAATTGGAAGGATTCTAAATATTATCAGCTTTAACCACTTAGTACAATTTTTCAAAGACAAGTGGTGCTGCTGCTGATACGATAAACCATTCTTTAATTAGAGATCTTCGATTCTCTCATCTCAGTTACATCTCATTACTAAGAACCACCCAACAGGAACGAAAGTCCACATCCACTTTTTTGGGTCCATGTGTCACTTTTTAATCCTGCTGATGTCCTCCAGAAACTAGGAATCGTTAGCTCTAAATTAGTCTCCGATTGTAATTCACACTTCATGTGCCTCATGAAGACTGTTAAGTTCACACAATGGCTATATTTGTCATTGGCTTTAAACCCCTTTGAACTCTTCAGCCAAATATGAATTGAGAACTCCTAACACCTCAACTACTCAGGGTTTTGTTCACTTGGAGTTACTATAGTGCTCAAAAGTAATACTGTTTCATTTCAACAAAAAATCTCTAACCATTAAAATTTTTCACCAACTGATCGGGATACTCTCTGATATGAACACAAATTTTAAAAAGCTAAATCACACCGAAGAAAACCAGAATACCAATGTCCTTGAATTCTAGAGATAGTTTGAGAAAAAATCATTAGACTTTTTTTCTTCCTACATGGTATCTCCCCTCTCACCCCTTGCCCCATAATTCTTTTGCCTAAGATACCACTTTTATCTACCTGACTTATCTTGCCAAATCTCCTCTATATTGGGTGCCAATAACAGCTTCACTATGAGCCGTTAGAACGTAGATGATGTTTATAGTTCAAAAGTAAAATGCTTTTTTAAAGAAGCAAAGACGTGAAGACAAAGAGGAAGAAAGTTTGCTGCCGGGAGTAGGGACGAGAAGAGTACCAACTAAGGACTGCTTACGGATGGCTGTCTGACACCAGGAGTTTGAGGCAGTGACTGCCCCTGATGCTTTAGTAGTGAACCCCTGAGTAGGCTCAAACTCTATATTAGTCATGCACACTGGCACCATGTCCTAAGCAGTGTATGTAGTGCTGGAGCAGGATTGACCTGGATTTGGTCCTGGCTATACATTAGAAAAATGATTTAACCTCTCTAGATTCCAGTGTTCTTACCTCTAAGATGGGGATTATGACAGACACTGGTTAATTATTCTCCAGACTAGTTCTTCATCCTGGGCACATAACTAGACTACATTTCTCAGCCTCCTTCCAGTTAGATGTGACCATGTGGCTGAGCCAATGAAACGTGAGCAAAAGTGATAGGTGTCACATCCTGACCAGATCCATGAAAACCTCCTGCAAGCTCTTCTCCCTTTTGCAATATAGGATGGAGACATCCTCCAGGGCAACCTTGGAAGCCGCATGTTGAAGATGGTCTCTGAATCAGCCCTGGCTACCTGACCGGGAACACCAAATGAGATTGCTGCACGAGTAAAAAAAATAAACAACTTTTGTCTTGAGTTGCCAACATTTGAAGTTTATCTGTTCCAACTGCTGGAGCCACCTTGACCAATGCAAGGATAATTCTAGTACCTCTATCTCCTGCTGGGAGGGTTAAAGAAGATACTGCTTGTTAAATTCTCATTCTACTGTCTGGTACACAGTGAGTACTCATCATCAGTTGTCAACTCTCATTGCAGTAAGGAAGAATTTGCAGACTGGACCCAAAAGCAAATGGAAGCATTGGGATTTAGAACCTGGAGGACAAGTCTGCATGTATTTCCATTGGGCAGAATGGCTTTGAAAAGTCGCCTTACTTTTTGGTGTAAGTATTTGGAATTTTGAAGACTATCCTGATCGAAAATAATACATGCTCCCCCAAATGGGACTATGCATTCCATCCCAAAATAAGGTAGGTGAATACTCTACAGGTACTTTTACCGTGGCTCCAAAAATCTCTAAGCTCAAACCATGAGAAATCACATTTGGGCCTAAAATTGGTAAACCAGATCTCAGACTGGTTTGCTGAGCCTTAAATCCCCTGGTTATAATGAGTCAATTATGCTTCGCTGAGGCCCAAGTAAACTTTCCCTTTTGTCAGGGAGGAGTTTAACAGTGATCCTGGGAATTCATTCTGGTCTGTGCTCTGAATGCTAATGGAAAATGTTAGTATTTTTCCCTCTGCAGTGTTCCAAGGTGTAGCTTGGCTGGTCATCTCTTTGCAGGGCAGAATGAGTCAGAGGTCTCTGAGTACTTTACCAGAATGCATTCCATGTGTTCCCCATTCCGGGTTTCAAATAGCAGAGTGGCCACGAGGAGGTCCCCGGTTGAGAGCACAGCCGAACAGCCCAGAGCCCCAGAGAGAAAACAGACCTGAGCAATTCTCTCAGACTCCAGCTCTGAATAAAGGAGACAGAATTTCAGCAGATGAAAGTTTTCACTGTTCCTCATTTAAAGGAAATCGATCTGAAATTTTTTTAAAAAGTGAGAGCAACAGATAAAACACACATGTACAGCAGGCAACAGGTTCCTACAGTCTTATTATAAGTTTTATTCTTTTAGGTTGTCTGGAAAGTGACTACTTTCATGATAACATATTTTATGGGTTAAATTTTGTGACTGCTGTCCTTACAAAGGGGGAAAGTTGGACACAGAGACATGCATAGACGGAAGATGGTGTGCAGATGAAGACAAGGATCAAGGTGACACCTCTAGGATCCAAGGAACACCAAAGACTGCCAGCAAAACACCAGAAGCTAGCTGAGAAGCATGAAACAGATTCTTTCTCACAGCCTTCAGGAAGAACTTATCCTGCCAACACCTTGCTCTTGGACTTCTAGCCTCTAGAACTGTGAGACAATAGATTTCTATTGTTTAAGTCACCCAGTGGTGCTTTGTTGTGGTGCTTTGTTGTGCCAGCCCTAGCACACTAATACAGTGTATATGTAAGAATAAATCATAGTGCAATTGGTCATAATAATTCAGTGCCTGGTTATTGTCCTTCCTGAGTAAAGATGCAAGTGACTTACAGCCTTTCAGGAGATGCTCAAAGAAGGCGCAATAACATTTGGTGTCAGCAAGGGAACCATTAATACGGTACTGCCGTGAGCAACCTTGCTTCAGTGGTACCTCATTAGAATGAAAAGATCTGTTCCTTTCTCTTAACACTTTAATATACTGCTTTCCTAGGGAGTAAACTAGGCCCAAGAAGTATAATCATTACCAGTTCTACTGACAGAGGAATAAAGGCAAAGTTTGTTCTAGTGAAGCACAGTCTTTGATATCTATAAATTCTCTTCTGATAATCAAATCAGCAAGCAATGAAAAGGGCACAAAGGCTCAGGAACAACAATAATCAATGAAGTGGATTCTAATGTGTGATGTGCATTCCCCACAAGATGCATGCTGCATTCAGATTGGGATGGCCTGGAGGCCATGTGGAAGGGGACTGCAGTTTCTTTTCCAACAGTCCTCTCCGTAAGAAGGGCTGCCTGTCTGGCCATGCCTCTGATAAGACCATGTCTACTCACTGCTCATCAAAATCACATTCATTCTGACCTCGTATATTGAACAAAGCATTGAAACTCCGTATCATTATAATTACTTTTTATGGTAGTTCATTCAGCAATTTACATAACTTTGATTAGGTTACAACTATCATTTGTGAGACATACTATAATAAAAATAAGAAACAAAGAGTTTAGAAGCCTCCTCCTTGTCATGTACAGATTCAAAGTTAAGCTATCAAAGGCAGTGGTTTCTAACTCCCAAACCAAGGGTTCCCTCTGAAGAGCATGCTGTATCTGTTGCAAGGAGACAAATCCTTCTGATTTTATGAACATTTCCACACAAGAAAATTAATTGGGTCACCAGGCAAATAAAGATGATGGTGCATACAACTGTGGAATTACATCACTGCAAAGGACCATTAAAAATGTAAGGAATCTTCTTTCCCACATCCCTCCCTGGCATGCCACAGAATCGCCAGTTGATTTCTTCCAGTGACAATAGCTAACTACTTTGCAATGCCACCCACTCCATTTTTGGACAGCAGGATAAGCAGTACTGTCTATAAATATATGGGCCATTTTTTATCTGATGTCAGCCGTCAGCCATAATTGTCAGGGAGAAACTGGTGGGGAGAGGAAAAAGTAGGTTGCCTTGAATGCCCAGTGAGGTGGCTTTGCTTTCCTAGTTGATTTATTTAAATTCAAAAGGAAATATAATAAAAATCAGGTATCAAAGGGACAAATTGCAAATAAACATCAATACAAATTAACTATTTGTATTTATTAAGCAACTACTGTATGCCCAGCACTGTGCCAGAAAATTCAAGGCAGACAGAGGTCAAAGATACCATCACTACCCTCAATTAACTTAAAATATTGTCTAATTATGATTAAATATATGAAACAAGTCTAAAATTAATGGAACATACAGCACGAATTTAAGTCCTACGTTGGTCATCTAGACTACATTGTCCAAGAGTTCAGAGGGTGGTAATTAAAAATAGAGAATTTACGAGTCGTTATGAAGTACGTAGGATGACCGTGCTTTGGAGGACGAACAAGATTTGGAAAGTCATAGGAATTAAGAAGTTTTCTTTGAGCATAAACCTAGATTTAAAAGTATATGATCAAAGGGTGATTATACCACTGTTCCAAAACACACAAAATAAGATTTTGGGGATTCTGTAATTTCTTTCTTTCCTTTTTTTTTTTTTTGAAACAGGGTCTCACTCTGTCACTCCAAGCTAGAGTGCAGTGGTATCATCATAGTTCACTGCAACCTCAAACTCCTGGGTTCAAGTGATCCTCCTGCCCTAGCCTCCTCAGTAGCTAGGAATGCAGGCATGTGCCTCCCTGCCTGACTAATTTTTCTATTTTTTGTACAGACAGGGTCTTGTTCTTGCTCAGGCTGGTCTCGGACTCCTGATCTCAAGGAATCCTCCCACCTTAACCTCCCAAAATGCTAGGATTACAGGTGTGAGCCACTGTGCCACAGTATAAGATTGTGGGGCTTCTGTCATTGTTTTCAAAAGTGAGGCGAATGGGAATGAGAAAAGAATGTTGAAATATAATCAAATATGAGTAGAGATTGGGAAAATACCACTGTAATCACAGGACAATCTACAGAGAAAACCAAACTCTGCTCTTAACTTGGGGATTTTTTCAACTGACAGATTGGATAAATTATGTGAATTTTCCCTATCAAGGACAGTATAGAAAATGTTACTTAAAAGTTCTTTCTTCATTTCTCAGTCACCTTTAGTATTCCCATTATGCAAAAGTGAAAAGCTCCCCACCTCTTTATATATACAAATATCCTTCTCCCCTCCTCACAGATCATACGGTAATTCCAGAGAAGTACTTAACTACCTGATTAATCACTGAACCTGAGTGTAAATTACTGTCAACATTAAGATGATCATTTTAGCACTTATTCTGCTTGATAAACACTTACAATTTAATACATCTGACAAAGCCATTTGTATAATCCTGTAATATAAATGAAGGTACATTAAAGTTATGGTAAGTCTATAATATTAACAGCCTTAAAATAATTTGCTAACTACAGACAGTTCCTTAAGCAATTACAAGATGTTCTATGTTAATTTAGAAAGGAATTCCAAACAAGGCATTTAAAACCTAATAAGATGCCATTAAATATAGGGAGAAAGGGAGGGGGAAAAAGAGGAAGAAAACCCTAAGGCTTGAACTAGTAGAAATGATTCTCAGAGCTACTGACCCTTGCGAAAACCACGTTTTCCTTGGGTTTCTAGGCAAAAAGCAGATTTCTAATTGAAGGTGATTATCTAGTTACTACATCCCAAAGTGAACATATTTCTTGTATTGATTCACATCAACAACTAATTATATGGGGCTTTTATCAATCTGAAAATTCACAGAAACAGTAGAGTTACCAAGTACATACAATGAGAACATGCTCTATAAACTCTGAGGCACTATATAATGTGACAGTTTGCCTTCAACTATTCATATAGATATAGGAGCTGAATTATGTTAATCAACCGGGAATAAGTTTTACAAAAAGATTACAGAAAAAGCACCTGTCTTGCTCTTGCGTTTTCTGAGGTGTCAACATCAATATGAGTGCCCGCTATTCCATAGAAATATGCATGATATAGTCACCATCAACATGAGTAAAAAAGAATAGCAACATGAAATTCCAAAAATCAAAATACAAATTCCTATAGAGCAAATTTAATCTCCATAAATTTGACCTGAGAGCTCAGCCAAAGGTTGATAACTTGATCAAGGCAATATAGCAATAAAAAAATACGTAGACTTCTGCAAGAGCACAAAAGTGCATTTGTAAAATATAGTTCCCATTAGTTAGGTTAATTAAGATTAACATACAAGTCATTGAAAACCCCCAAAGTAGACACAAGATAATTTACCAAGGAAACACACAAACACAAGAGTAGTATTCATTCTGGGTCATTCATTTAACACACTGGAAAGAGGTTCCTTATTAATACTTGACTTGTCACCATTAGTTACCACAACGACATGCATCCCAATAGCTTACAAAGGCCATAGGACAACCTGTTTTTGAAGAAAAATCCTATGAAAAATGTTGGTGGTACATAGAAAATATGGAAGTGAACCTAATCACATATAATTGCTATTAAACAGGTTAAATACATACACACACACACACACACACAAAAGGAGTGTGTTTTAGGTTTTGTTGAACTAAGATCAAATAAAATAGCATTCATCTTGAGAATCCAGGTGTGGCATGTTTCATTGATTTTCATTGTTTTCACTCAAAGCAATAGCCTGCATTCCATGTCAAATACATCACAAAGAAGCATTCGCAGCAAAAGGCTAATATTGACTTATGCGATGGAAGGAGTTGTATTCTAGTTACTTACACTGCAATTGTGTGAACTCTATCATTGCTGAAAAAGCATTTTCCCCCTTACCTCGAGGTTCATGTTCACAGTACTAATGGCCACTTTTATTTCTCCATCCGACAGCTCCTTTAGATCTTTCAACATTGTCTGTTCAATACTTAAACCTGTGAATGAGAGGGGAAAAAAAAACCTTATGTTATATTTGGACAACTTTTTTTTATAATAGCAAGGTATTATTTGAATAATTCACCATGTTAATTTTCAATATTTTCCCCCTCTAATGTCACTTCTTCTACAATAAACACACACACACACATTAAGCCAACAATCACATTAATAACAATGTCTGCATCAGCTGGGATCCCAGCAGGAAAGAGAATTCACCCCTCGTGATGCAAAAGAAGACTCTTTGATGGTAGGACACTTACAGAGATGTGGGCAGGACTAAGACAGTGAATCAAAGATGGTGAGACATCCAGCAACCAGCAAAGGAACAAGGGCAGGAAGCAGATTGGAACTGGAGAAGACTGGCTGCCAGAAATGTAACGCCAAAGCAGGAAGGGAGCAGGGAAGATCGACTACAGCCTCATTCTTCTCCTTCTCACCACCTCCATCTGTTACTAACTCTTCTCATTGGCCAACTCAACCAGAAGCCAGTGTTGAGGGAACCCAGAAGATAAAATACTCAGGGGTCAGACTCTGGAGACCCAAAGAAGACAAGGGCAGGGAACGGATGGGTAGAAGTGGGAAAATGAAGAAGAACCAGCATAACCATGCAAACTAGTCAAATAATACCAAACAAGGCCAACATTTGCCATCAGGATGCATTTCAGTGAGCCCACATTTTCTAGTATAATTTTATTCAAACTACACTTACTTCATAAATGTGACCCATAAAACTATCATAATTAAGTTGTTTTGGGGGGCAAGGGCAATATATGTAACCTTAACATTTGCACCCCCATAATATGCTGGAAAAATAAATAACTAACTAAATAAAAGTTGCTCACCCTTGTAATTGGCTCTGGCAATAGGAGTTATCGAACTCCTTAATTAAAGGGAGTAATAATCCTGAATGGCTGAATTATCCAAAACTACGCAGTTGTAGTCAGTTGACCAGTGTGACTCAATGAAATCTATCACAGCAGAACAGCAAAGGGTCTGGCCTGCCATTTAATTCTCACTCTATATAATTACATCCAACTAGGCCTACCCTCTTGGGAAGAAGATCCACAATAAAGCCTAGTAAAGCCCATGTACCCCTCCGGGATATCTGGTAAGATCTCAGAGCCGACCGCTTGCCCTACCCACTTAGAACACGCTGTCAATCACAGCAGCGTGGAGGAACACAGAGGCACTAAATATTTTTCTGTGACTCAAAGACTGAAAAGCCATGCTCTTTCATCCTGCAACATAAAATGATTTATAAATGTATGTTGACATTAAAAGTTTGGTGTCATTTTGAAAATGTGTGACAAAATGCCTACCATCGTGTGGCCGTACATACACGTACACCCATGCAGACGGTATAGCAGACGCTGTCAGCAGCCTACCCCTGTTCCTCACTTTCCCATCCCAGTGGGCTCAACCACCGGCACCTGCACCTCTTTTCCTGGGGGTTTTCTTTGGCCACCAGAGCCTACTCTGGAGAATGAAGACCCCCAACTAAACCCGATTTGTAGTGTTTGTCCATCTCTGTGGTATAAATACTCCAGCTACCAATCCAACAGCAACCAACTCACAAAATTTCTGAAAATTTAACCATCAGCTCTTGGAGCCCAGGTGAACACATTCCTGCACATCTCTTCACCCCTCAAGGGGGAGGACCCTGAGGTGCACTTTTATATTCTTTCTCAGGGGTCTGCAGAAGCTCTAGTTTCCACTGAGCTAACAGGGTTAATGAAGCAGTCCCTGCTCCCAGCAGCTTTGCCTGGGATCACCTCCCACATACATGGCTTTGCCTCAGGCTTTGTCCCTTGGGGATCCCAAACTAAGGGAGAAAGTTATGCAATTTAGTGTTTGCACCTTTTTTTTTTTTTTTTTTGAGACAGAGTCTCACTTTGTTGCCCAGGCTAGAGTGAGTGCCGTGGCGTCAGCCTAGCTCACAGCAACCTCAAACTCCTGGGCTCAAGCAATCCTCCTTCCTCAGCCTCCCGAGTAGCTGGGACTACAGGCATGTGCCACCATGCCTGGCTAATTTTATATATATATATATACACACACACACACACACATATATATATATATTAGTTGGCCAATTAATTTCTTTCTATTTATAGTAGAGACAGGGTCTCGCTCTTGCTCATGCTGGTTTCGAACTCCTGACCTCTAGCAATCCGCCCGCTTCAGCCTCCCACAGTGCTAGGATTACAGGCGTGAGCCACCGCACCCGGCCTGGTAGTGTTTGCACCTTAAAGACAGATAGACTGGGTTTAACTCCCGGCCTGGCCACTTGCTGGATGTGTGTGTTTGACGCTGGGAAAGCAAAGAAGCTTTCTGTGCTTCCGTGCTCTCTCTGGAAATGGAGGATGGTAGAGCCCCTGACTCTTAGAGTTGTCATGAGGACGCAGTGAGGTAATCCTTACAGAGTTACATCCTCAGAACCTCGTACATATTAGGCATTCAGTGAATTACAGCTATTTGCTACGATAAAACAATTGATTCGGGAAATTCACTGTCCTGAGAAAGCTTAGACTTAAAGAATGATGTCATCAGCTTAGCCATCTTCTCTCTCATTTCTCTTTGTAATTAATTGATTTATGAAATCCCATGGTGCTTGACATTGCTCCTGCCACATTCTCAAAATAGAAGCCTGTCAGCACAGGGATTGCATGTAATAATACCTCTGGGGTGAGCATCAGACACGTGAATTAACCACATACCCGGGCTCGAAGGCCTCAGAGGCTGTAGCACAGGCTGTCTGTTTCCAGGTGAGCTGACATTATGTGCCTGAGAATCTTCCACAAGCACGTGCAAAAGGGAAGGAAGTAAAAACACATTCAAATTTGCTTTCTTGGGCTTGACTACACTCTATGGCACAAACCATTCCTTCCCGCTAGTGATGAGAGAGCCAGGGACAGAATCACTCACCCTGAGCGCTGAACTGGGTCTCCTGGAGGATGTTGATGATATCCTCTCTTGGAGGCAAGTTCGGAAATTTTTCTTCCAGGATAGAAAGAATTTCCTCCTGCTTCTCTGAGATCTTCTCTGAGTCCATGGCCATCCACTTGAAAAGGATGCTACCTGAGAGACATGAATAAATATGCCTTAGACCTTCCAGACCAGCCAAAACAGGGACCAGGAAAATCAACGTTTTCTGGCCTCTTGATCTAAGTTTTTGCTTCCTGTTTCTCACCTGGACCAGGGGACTCCACAGTGCAACATTCAAGAGGCAATTTGTAGAAAATCCTTCATATGCCATCTTCCCAGCCTCATTATTCTCCAGGTGTTAATTTTATTCTCTACCATTTAACTGACCCTAGCATGCTCTATGGTATAGAATAAAGGAGTGAAATGTATTCCTTTCCCCTACGCCACACAAACACACAAACAAAATATACAGTGGTTTCAAGTGATCTCAAGATGGAAGTTAATGGTAACTACTTAAAAATCTAGTCAACATTATTTCCTTTAAGGGACCACAGGGAATACTGTTCCCACTTGCCACATTATTAATTTTACATACAAACTTCCTCTTTTACACAACTAAGTGATTGCATAATCCCACTGTGGATGGCTAAGGAATCTGACAAGGTGGTTAACCTGAAGTTAATTTGTAATCTTCCAAGCATCATTCATAGTTTTGAAGTAAAAGCATTTATGACCTGGGTCTAAATCACAGGTCTAGATTACAACATAATTTACCAGTATGCATGGCCTCTCACAAACTCCTGGAATTTCGACAGATAATCTCACCTTGGAATAGAGGAGTTGCCATCAATTACATGCAGATCCTCTGGCTTTTTTTTTTTTTTTGACATAGAGTCTCTCTCTTGTCACCCTGGCTAGAGTGCAATGGTGTCATCCTAGCTCACAGCAACCTCAAACTCCTGGGCTCAAGCAATCCTCCTGCCTCAGTCTCCCAAGTAGCTGGGACTACAGGCGTGTGCCACAACACCTGGCTAATTTTATATATATATATATATATATATTTTTTTTTCTAGTTGTCCAGCTAATTTCTTCCTATTATTTTTCTATTTTTTGTAGAGACAGGGTCTTGCTCTTGCTCTGTCTGGTCTTGAGCTCTTGACCTCAAGCAATCCTCCTGCCTCAGTCTCCCAGAGTGCTAGGATTACAGGCGTGAGCCACTGTGTCTGGCCTTACATGTACATCCTCTGTACCCCAAGCCCAGATGAACACGGAGTCACAGGGGGAGAGAGTTTTGCTTAATAATGAACTTAATAATGAACAACTCTCTAAAAATCCCCAAATCTGTTGATTAATCAAGATACTGGTTTCTCTCTAACTCTCAGTGTAGCCTTAATGCCAATAATGGGAGAGCAAAAATGGAAAATAAATAAAGGAGGAGGAAAGAAATAAAGGGGGGAATGGGAAATAAAGTATCTGATGAGGGAAAACCATGGTACCCAATCTAAACACGTGGCCTAAGACCTACATGACCTAGAGATGAGGTCTACCTTTGCCATTAAACGTGCTGAAATGTCCCAAGCAAGTCATCTGGCCTCTCTGTTCCCATTTGCCCATTTTAGGCAGAAATAATACTGCTTTCCCCGCTCACAATGTTATATGGAGAATCAAATAAATGCAAAAATCATAATGAAAAGTAAATACTGTCAAATATATTTAAAGCATTTAATTCATTTGTTGCTTCACAAACAATTACTGAGCACCTATTAAGGGCCAGATACTGGGCTATATGGTAATGATTCAAGATTGGAATAGAGATAACCTTGCCCCTTGAAGCTCACAGTAGTTTAGACATTACTAATAAGTAAACACATACATTTTCAGTATAAAGTTATAAGAAATATCACTGGGGAAATACACAGTACTCCAGATCTAGGCCAGAATCTAGGGGTCGGAGAAGTCTTCCTAAGGAGAGTTAACCTAAGTTGAGACTGAAGGATATCTAGGCACTTAAGGCAAAGGACAGGGGAGAGCATGACCTAGACAGATCATGTGCAAAGGCACTGCGGTGGGAGAGAATTTGGCTAGTTCAAGGAAAGGAAAGCAATTAGTGAGAGGTTAATAATATGATTTTAGAGGGGAAAAAAAGGTTGAAAAATTAGGTTGGAGAGGTAGACAGAGGCCAGATCATGAAGAGCCTTACAAATCATCTTAAAGTTTGTCTTTTGTATTCTAAGGGAAATGGGAGTGTTTAAAGAGTTTTAAGTAGGTAAAGTAACATGCTCAAATTTATGTGTTATAAGAATCATTCTGGTTATCACGTAGAGAATAAATTAGACAAGGAATATTGGGAAGGTCAGTAAGGAGGCTCTTTTGGATGAGAACCAAGAAAGAACAGTCAGCATGCAGAGAACTGGACAAATTCAATTTGAGCGATCATTTGAAGGTGGATCATTTGAAGGTAGCCAATTGGATTTTGTATATACTCTGTGGTCTGTCCATTTCTGGCATAAAATCCAACATACAAAGATGATTTTCCCACTCATTTTTAAGGAAATGGTGAATATGAACTTCAAAAAATTTCCTCATCTGCTTCTGGCTCTGACAGACCACTTGTACCAAGAACGAGGACAAAAGCTAGATCAAATCCAAGATAATAATAACAACAACATGTGAAAGCATTAGAGAGTTACCCAAGTGACTCTCTTAGAAGCTAAGATCCTGGGGAGAAGGTAAGTGCAGAGACATGAACCTAAGGGCATTTGCTAATTCATAAGTTATAGCCGATGAGCTTGTTATCATCCTCCATGTGGAAGTTCTTCCAGGTTCCTGGTGACCGTTGGGAAAAGAATTTCAGGATGGCACCACGTAAGCTAAAAGCAAGCAGCTTTTACTGAAAGATTTAAAGTGAAAGTTGAAAAAGTCAAAGTACAGTGTCTCAAGAGAGAGGGTGCTGGCAGGCTTGAAAAGAGCAGTTGTTGCCGGGTGCGGTGGCTCATGCCTGTAATCCTAGCTCTCTGGGAGGCCGAGGTGGGCGGATTGCTCAAGGTTAGGAGTTCGAAACCAGCCTGAGTGAGACCCCATCGCTACTATAAATAGAAAGAAATTAATTGGCCAACTAATATATATAGAAAAAATTAGCCAGGAACCTGGAAGAACCTCCAAGTTTTATTGGAACACAGCCACATCCATTAATTCACATATTGTTGATGGATGCTTTTATACTTTTATATAATGACAGAGTTGAGTAGTTGTAACAGAGACTGTAGACCCACAAAGCCTAAAATATTTACTATCTGGCCCTAACCACAAGAATTTTGCTAACACCTGCTCAAGGAGAAGGGTGAAACAAAAATGGACCAGTTTTCATGAAGACCAAAATCCTTATTTGAATCAGCTTAGACAGAGAACAGATTAAATTTATCTACCACTCTTTTAACTTTGGAGGTGCAAAAGTAAATCCTCTCAGGAGCAAAAGAATTTCATCATCCATGATCTCATCATCTCTACGATTTTCATATACGATATTCAACCATCAGTTAAAAATGACCAATCATAAAGGAAACAAAATCAAATGATTGGAAATGCCAGAAGAAAAAGACCATGAGAAAAAGAATGGAAACAGAGCCAGAGGAAATTAAAGAAAAAAAACAAAACTAGCTGGAGAATTATAATAGAGAATTAGAGTCTATAAACAAAATAACCACATTAAATTTTTAAAACTATAAATTTAATAACTGAATTTAAGATCTCAAAAATGTATTCACAGTAGATTAGACACATGGGGGAAATGATTAGTGAAATGGAAAATATGTCGGAAGAAAATATCTATGCTGAAGCATGGAGAGAAAAAGTGATGAAAAATATAGAAATGAACATAAGAGACATGAAGGACATAGAGAGAAGTCTAACACACAGGTAATAGTTTTCCTTGGAGAGGAAAGAATGGGCTGAACTAATATTTGAAAAGGAAATGGGTATACTAAATTTCCAAAATTAGTGAAAAATATTACTCTAACATTCAAGAGAAACTATGAAGCCAAATCAGGATAAACACAAAGAAAAAGACCTGTAGGCACACGAGGTTAAAGCTACTAAAAATTATAGGGATCAAAAAAAATTTACATCAATCAGAGAAAAAAATTGTTGTCAAAGGAACTACAATAAAATTGAGAACAACTTCTCAACTAAAATGATGAAAATCAGAAGACAATGAAATTATATCTTCAAAGTGCTAATAGAAAATAACTGGCAATCCAAAATTCTACAATGGATAAAATCAAATGAAAAAGGGAAGGCTAAATAAATACATCTCAGAAAAAAACACTGGAAGGATATGTCACAAAAAGACCTACACTAAAAGAAATAATAGAAGAAAAAGATGGAAGCAAAGAAATGCAAGAAGAAAAGAAGAACATGGGACAATGTAAATATGTAGGTACGAATAAATCAACACTCACTATATATTAATAAAAGAATTATAAGACTATCTTATGGACTATAAAATATATGCATTATTAAAATACATTTCAATAGTAACAAATTGCAGAAGGATCTAAGTAGAAAGTATTATAGGTTCTCAGATTGTCAAGGAAATGATAAAGTATCAATTTATATGAGATTTAAATTATGTTGTAATCTCTATTGTAACTACTACAAGGATATTTAAAATATTTAGTATGACAACATTAAAAAAAGATGAGAGAAAAGAGGGAAATAGCAAAATGATAAATTAAACCCAGGTGTAACAGCAATCACATTAACTATAAAGAGACAAAGTATTTTAGTTAAAAGGTAAAAATTATCAAACCGAATTTTAGGAACCATGATGACAATATAGTATTTATTGGAGCATACCTTAAATATAATGGTATTGGAAGGTTTAAAGTTAAAGGGTAGAAAAAGTTAAAGAGTAGAAAAAGACACAACATGAAAACACCAACCACAAGAAAGTTGGTGTAATATATTATTATCAGACAAAACAGACGACAGAACAAGAAGAATTACGTGAGATTAAGATAATTATTTCTTTATTATTAAAGGGCCAATCCTCAAGAAGATATATCAATTCTAAATTTGTGTGCACTAATAGCATAGCTTCTAAATATATAAAGCAAAAATTGACAAAACTGGATGAAGAAAGAGATAAATCCACGGTCACAGTGGGAAACTTTAATCTTTCTCAGCAACCCTATTAACCAGCAGGAAAAAATATGTAAAGATATAGTATATTTGACCAACATGAGTAACAAACTTGACCTAATTAGCACATATATTAAACATTGTTATCAACAATGACAAACTATACTTTCCTTTCTAATACAAATGAAACATTTACCAAAATTGACCATCTGCTGAAACATAAATCAAGTCCTAACAAATTTCAAAGTGTTGCAATCATAGAGTTATATTCTGTGGCCACATGAATATAGTCTAAAAATCAATAATAAAGCAAAAACAACAAATAACTCATGGTAGAAGAAGAAACCACAATGTAAATTTTAATATACTTTAAACTGAATGCTAATGAATATATGGCATCTAAAATTGTGGGACTCAACTAAAATTTTGCTCTGAGGAAATTTTATAGCCTTAACAGCATAAGATGTTTATTTTGTGTTTTGGGGGGTTTTTTGTTTGTTTGTTTGTTTTTGAGGCAGTCTCACTCTGTCCCCCAGGCTAGAGTGCCCTGGTGTCAGCCTAGCTCACAGCAACTTCAAACTCCTGAGCTCGAGGGATCCTACTGCCTCAGCCTCCTGAGTAGCTGGGACTACAGGCATGTGCCACCATGCCCAGCTAATTTTTTCTATATATTTGTAGTTAGCTAATTAATTTCTTTCTATTTTTAGTAGAGACAGGGTCTCGCTCTTGCTTAGTCTGGTCTGGAACTCATGAGCTCAAATGATCCGCCCGCCTCAGCCTCCCAGAGTGCTAGGATTACGGGCATGAGCCACCACACCCTGCCTTTTTTCTTTTTGTCCGAGACAGGGTCTCACTCCGTTGCCAGGGCTAGAGTGCCATGGCATCAGCCTAGCTCACGGCAACCTCAAACTCCTGGGCTCAAGCAATCCTCCCGCCTCAGCCTCCTTCGTAGCTAGAACTACAGGCACACGCCACCACTTCTGGCTAATTTTTTTTTTCTATTTTTAGTAGAGATGGCTGGTTTCGAGCTCCTGACCTCATCTTACTCAGGCTGGTTTCGACCTCCTGACCTCAAGCAATTCTCCCGCCTCGGCCTCCCAGAGTGCTAGGATTCCAGGCGTAAGCCACTGTGCCCAGCCAAAGAATTTTTTATAGAGACAATATCTTGCTATGTTGCTTAAGCTGGTCTTGAACTTTTGGCCTCAAGAGATCCTCCCATCTTGTCCTCTCAAAATGCTGGAATTATAGGCGTGAGCCACCACACCAGCCCAAAGTTTTTTGGAAAGTTATTATTTTAACAGCTAAGGGAAAAACCATTGACATAAGGGGGTAAATTGGACAAATTTGCACTTTGTAAGGATCACTCCAGCTGTAGTGCACACCACAGGCTGGAGAGGGCAAGAGGGGAGGTGCCAAGAGCAGCGGGGAGGCTACTGTCAGCTGTTTAAAAAAGAACATTAAATTCAAATAAAAGGTAGAAGAACAGATAATAGTAAAGATAAGAGCAAAACTTAAAGACACATGAAACAAACACATAACGAAAAAATAAATAAAACAAAAAGTTGATTTCTGGGAACAACAAATACAAATAGTGTTGAAAACAGCTCAAGAAAAAAAGAGAGGAGGGAAAGAAGGCATAATTTACCAATATTTAGTAATGAAACCATGATACAACTACAGATTCTACTAACATTAAAAGGTAAGAACAACTTTATTTTAATAAGTTTTAAGATTTAGAAGTAGCAGACACAAGTAGAAAAACTCAACTTGCCAAAACTGGTAGGGAAGTTTAAAATCCACAATTCCAAACATTTAAGAAAGAAACACACTGATTTCACAAAAATTCTTCCAAAGAACAGAAAATGTGAGATTTCCTAACGTATTTTATGTACCTGGCATAACCTGGATATCAACACCTGGTAGGGACATCACAAGAAAGAAGCAAGTCTCTCCCATAAACATAGATGCAAAAAAGTTTTTAAAACTAGTCCCAAGTCAAATTCAACAGTGTGTGGTAGGATAGTCACTAAGTAGGGATTTCCCAGGAATCCTAGGGTAAATTAACATTCACAGAGCAACCCACATAATTCACCATAGTAACAGAATAAAGAAAAATCATATGATCACCTCAGTAGATGTCGAGTAGTAAAACTACTTCGAAAAATCTGAAATTTAATCATTATATAAAATCTCAGCTAAGTAGAAATAGAAGACAACTTTCTTTTTCTTTTTTTTTTTTCTTTTTAGAGACAGGGTCTTTCTATGTTGCCCAGGCTAGTGTTGAACTCCTGGCCTCAAGCGATCTTCCTATTTCAGCCTCCCAAAGTTCTGGGATTACAGCCATGAGCCACATGCCCAGCCCTAGGAAGACAACTTTCTTAATTTGATAAATGATGTTTATAAAAACCAAATAAAAAAAGCAGACATCATAGTTAATTGTGAAATACTAAAAGACTTTCACTTCAGATTAGGAATGAGATCAACAATGCCTACTATTACTGTTCCTATTCAACAATGGACTGTGAAACCTAGTCAGAGAGCAATAAGGCAAACAAAAGAAGTAAAAAAAAAAATGCAAATAAAGGAAAGGAAGGAATAAAAACTGTCTTTTCACATTCGCCAGCAGTCCCCAACATTTTCGGCACCAGGGAGTAGAAGACAAATTTTCAGTCGACGGGGGGAGGGGATGAGGATGGTTTGGGGATGAGTCAAGTGCATTATTACATTTATTGTGCAGTCAAACCTCTCTGCTAATGATAAGCTGTATTTGCAGCCGCTCCCCAGCACTAGCATCACCGTCTCAGCTCCAGGCATTAGATTCCCATGAGGAGTGCCAGCCTAGATCCCTCCCATGCGTAGTTTACAGTAGGATTACAGCTCCTATGCCACAGATCTGACAGGAGGTGGAGCTCAGGTGGTGATTCGAATTGTGGGGAGCAGCTGTAAATACAGATGAAGCTTCTCTGCTAGCTCCACTGCTTACCTCCTGCTGTGTGGCCCCGGTCCTAACAGGCCATAGGCCACAGGCCACAGCCCAGGGGTTGGGGACAGCAGACATAGATGATATCATGTGTACGTAAAAAAAACTATAAATCTACAAATGGGTTTAGAATAATAGCAAGTAAATTTATCAAGTTTGCTGCATATAAGGTCAAGAATACAAAATTGCCTGCATTTCCTTCTCTTTTCCTACTCTCTCTCTATTGTTCATTCTTCATTTTCCAAATCAAAGAAAGTGGATTCTTGCCTGCATTTCTACAAATAATCACAAATGATTAAAAATCAAACAAAAGTGTCAAAGAAAACTGCAAGAGCATCAATATACAAAATACTAAGGAATAAACGTCACAAAAATGTGCCTGGCTTACTCTCAAACCAAGACTCCTCTTTCTTTGATTTGGGGAACTTTCTAAAATGTGTAAAATAGAAAGGCAATATTCAAAAATTAACAGACACTGCATTAAACAGAGACTACAGAACATTTCAGTGAAAGGAGATTTCTGACACATTGACTTATGATGAAGTTTGGCTTGACTATTACAAAGCAGATAATGTACTGACGCAAGTAGGAAAACCTAACTCACAAAGATGCTCACCATACTCTGAGTTGATTTTACTGCACAACAAATGCTGCAGCCCATCATTATCCCTGGGCCCCATGTATGGCAAATTTTTCTGCCACATTAGAAACCCATTCAGTTACAAACTCAGTTAAATATCTATGTAACAGCCAAAGGCACCTCTCAGAAAATTCAAACCTGTTTTTGTAGTAAGCACTGACTTAACTTCCAGCAAATTTTGCAGAATGAAAAAAATACTTAAATCCATAAACACGTATCCCAAAGTGTCCCAGCTATTCTTAGGGGAGGTAGAGGGACGGGTGATTAACAGAAAGCAACAAAGAAAGCAATTGTAATAAAATAGTGACAAACATTTCATTCCATTAGAAAAGAAATCAACCACAATATTCTTTGCTGAAAAGAACGGAGAAGTGAAGGACCTCTTGCCAAAAGCAACTGCAGTACATTAATATTAAACATGATCTAATGAAGTCAGAAGTTGTTTGGGGAAAACATTCAGCACAGTAAAGGCATATTCTGCATGATAAATTCTTAGCAGAAAAGAAGGGATTTAAATCTCTTTTCTTCTTTCACTTGGGATTGATTTTTTTTCACACTAAAACAAAAAAATAATGAAGAATGAACAATAGAGAGAGGGAGTAGGAAAAGAGAAGGGAAGAGCAAAAAAGAAATACGATTTAAGTCACATTTTTGTCTGAAAGTTATAAGAAGAAGCATATTAAGTGCTTACTATTCTTACAAATGTAAAATGTCTAAATTTAAGAATAAGGATTATCTTTGTATGACAGAAGAAATATTAACACTCCAAGATTGAGGAATAATTTTGATTTTACATCTAGCAGATGTAAAATCCCCTACCCACAACACCTTCCTAAGCAAAACAGTCTTCCCTCTCCCTAAGCAAAACAGGCAACGTAATTCCCTTTGGACTTTGTAACCATTTCGGGAGAGGGATGATTCACTCTGGGCAAGAGAGAGAGAGAGAAAAAAAATAGTTGGCTCTGTCCCTTTCCTATCTGACCTCCTTAAAAGGATCTTTTCGAAGCTGTTAATCCAGCCTACTAAAATAGCAAGCAACTATTCTTTATTAAGGTCAAATGGAACTACCAATAGAAAGGAGAGAGTTTGTTCTTTCAAAACCTAGAGCATAGTTTTTCCACTTAGTCCTAAAGTAAGAACAATTGTTGTTGTTTTCCTCTTGTCCTGTGGCTTCTGTCAAGGCCTCCTGCAAATAACTATGAAAGGCCATTTGGGTAAAGTGTGGTCTTGATCGGAATGCGCCTGGTGATCAGTGGCTGAAATCTCACTGCCAGCTGGTTCCCGGAAACACACATACACAAATACACATGCGCACACACGCACAAAGCCCCAGTGTGATGATTCAGCAATTTAATGGATCTTCAATTTGGCAGTAGTCCCCCAGTGCACATCCCTGGAGAAACAACAGAATACAGGCTGAGGAATCTGGCGGGTCTGTAGCTGTTGGCTTTTGGCACAATCCCAGAAAATAACCAAGCACCAACTTTAGGCCACCATCACCGTATAATGTGACTTTTATGAATGTTCAGGTTGCAGTGTGTTTGAAAATGATAACAAACAGATCTTAGAAGCAGATGGGAGAAGAGAGAAGAGTAAGAAGGGTATGGGGGAGATGAAAAGGAAGAAGAGAAAGAAAACAAAGAAAAAAGAAGAACCATACAGCAGAAACAGAAACGGGTAGGGAAAGGAAGAGGCTAAAAGGTAGACACATTTCCAAAAATCGGGGCCATTTATCATTTTATCTGCATGAGTACTTTCTCTTCTTAGACAAATAATTGGAAAGTAATGCCACATAAATATGCGCCTTCCCAGGTGGACATGGATGCTAATGATTTGGTATCCTGAAATTTCTACGTTTTGGGGTATGCCCTATTAAAAGAGAATGACAGCAAGACCTAGCTACTGTAAGAAGTATCAATTTTTTAAAATGCAAATTATTTAAATTTTGTTAAATAACCCACAAAGCCTGAACACACTCTGGCCATGGCTGAGTCACCTATTGACATTTACCCATGACGTCCAGTCAGGACCCAAATGACAGAGTGACAAGGGAGATTACTAGAGAAGCACCTATTTCTAATTGGCATATAAAACGATCTTTTAACAACATCCATAATAATCATATTCTACCTCAATGTTTGAATAGAATGATACACCATCATGCAAACACTGATATATAGTTACAGCAATAAGACTAAAAAGATTCAAATATGATTGAATTTCAACATGTATTTTCTATATTTGGAGAAAAACCTCAGTACATATAGAAAAGAAATTTGGAGCAGAAAATAATAAGGTGACTAGACTAGAAGGGAAGCTGATTAAAGAATAAAGTTATTAAAGGAATCCCCATAGCTTGATTGAGGGATGGGAAGTAGCTGACACATTGTGTGCAATCCTGCATAAACCCCTACTGTGTGCAGGAAAGGTTAGTTAGAGCTGACGGATCTCCATGACATCATCGGGCGTCTTTGCAAGATGACTGATGCAACAGACTCTTTAGACTTAGTTTTGTCTTCTTCAAATGAGAAACTGGTATATGTGTTTGTTTCAGTAAGAATATGAATTAATGTTCATAATTAATTATGTTTCTATGTTTTCATTGGTTCCAGGAAGTTCATATTCAAAGTTTCAAACCAGATACTCTTTTTACTCCTCCAAATTTATAACTGTATCTGATTTTACTCCTGTCTCTACTTGTTTTCATTTTTCCTGATCCTGACTTTTTTTTTTCTGTTTTATTGTATTGCATGCATTTTTGTAAGCCAACTCAAATAGTCTATGGAAGAAGGAAGGGCAAAATAATGAAATAAATAGTTAGATAGATACCTGACATATACAAGTAGATACCACATTTAATAAAATGCAGATATATGGAAACAATGAGTATATATACTATATGATTTCATTTATATAATATACATAATCAGGCAGAACCTATCTGTAGTGTTAGGGGGAATGCACAGGAAAGGTAAAATTATAAAGAAAAGTAAATAAGAGTATACCATAAAAATCAGAATACTGGTTATCTTTAGTTAGGGAAAGAGAGGGCAGGGATGGCAAGTGGCAACAAAGGGTTCTTCTTTACCTGGATAATATTTTAAAAGGTGTTCCCTTCGTGAAAACCGCTTGACCTGTATACATAGATTTTGCATTATTTTTAGTCCATGTATTATACTCCACAAAGGGCTAAAATTACATCTATCTATTTATTTATACAACCAAATGATGAAAATGAAAACAAATGCTTTCAAAATACCAAAACTAATTCCATCAGGATTTCTAAAAGCTTAAAGAAAGGGTTTATTGTTTACAAGGAACAACGCCCAAATTCTAGATATTAAGAACATTGGAAGGATGGACTGGAATGGGATGGAAATTAAAGTATTATAGCACTAACTAAATCAATGCAGTAATAAAAACAGAGAGCACATAAAAAGTCTAGCAAAATTTATTTCATGAAAATATTTATTGAGGGTCTACTACATGCCGGGCCCTGTTCTAGGCACCAGAGACAGAACAGTGAAGCAGTGCACACAGCACACGTGAGGTCTCTTTTCTCATGAAGCTTACATCCTGGAGTGAGGGAGCAGGAGGGAGGAGGAGACTTGGTGATAGGCAGAAAGTCAGATAAGTAGACAGATGAAAACAAGCATTCCAGTAGGAGGGAACAGCTTATAGAAATCCTCAAAGGTGGAAAGAATTTGGCACAGCTAAAAATCTGAAAGTTCCTTGTGCCTGGAACACAATTGGAAAAGGGTGAAATCTCATCAGATGGTGTCAGAGTAGGCAGAGGAGAGGTGATGCTATAGTTGCTAAGGGTAGAGGTAGGGGTGCTTCAATTTTGACTGTGATGAATTTTAAACAGGGGATTGATATGACCTGACTTACATTTTTAAAAGGTCATTCCAACTACTTCATAGGCAATGGATTTTATGGAGGAAATAGCTCAACACTCAGGCAGCTATTGCAGTACTGAAGGAGAGACAGAATGGAGGCTTGGATTGGGCCACTAATAGTGATCATGGAAAACATGAGTGGATACAGGTTATGTCCTAGATGGAGGGTCAGCAGGACTTGCTGATGGATCAATATGGAGCAGAAGGTAAAGGAAAGAATCAAGTACAACTCCTAGATTGTTGCTTGAGTAATTTGTCAGGGCCTTTGACTGAAATGGGAAAGCTAGAATAAAAGCAGGCTTGGAGGTACAGGGGACTAGAGGGTTCCACTGCAGCCATGTTAAGGGGGTTGTGCTCATTAGATATGCATTTGAAGATGTCACAGGGCACTGGATATATTATCCGGAATTCTAAAGAGAGGTTGGAGATACAAAGAGTCACAACCTGTGCATAATATTAAAATTTGGAACTAGATGAAGTCACCTAAAGATAGTGTATAGAAAAAAAAAAATGTCCCAGGATGCGTTCTAGGGCACTCCAATACTTAGAAGTTGAACAGAGGAAAGGCAGCTAACCAGCAAGTTAGCTAAGGAAAAGTAAGCCCAACCTTTTGCACATGAAAGAACACGCTGAAATTATGTTTTCTTTTTTATCCAGCACAGCAGGCCAAGTGGTATACGTAGGGTCTTCCCCAAGAACTGAGGGGATCAGTATCTTAACCCTCCTGAAATCCATTTATAGCTCACCAGCGTGCCTCAATATGACATGTTCTAGGCTATGACCCTGGGAATGAAAAGCAAAGAACAATCAAACTGATGAATTACTTAGCTCATAGTAAATTCAGATTTCTTTGGTAAGAAGTTTATAATAATGCATTCTCCACCGAGGTCTAATTATGATGCTTTTAAAGACTCTTCCAAGTCTCAACCATAAATACCCAGTCTCATGACATCTGAAAACAGACATTTTCTAAAATTCCTTATGGCAAAGGTGTGCATAAAATGTTTGCATTCTTTTAAGACCTAGAAGAATACATAAATACACCTTCTAGAAATGTGTATCAAATTAATGATTATTTAGAGCACCCCAAAATGCAAAGTAACATCACAGCTGCTTATAAAAAGAACCCTTTAGAAAAAGAACTATTCATGTTATTAAAATAAAAAAAATGCTAAAATTATTTATAGGAACAGAGAAATCAAGTCTTCTTAGGTTTGATGTTACTACATGATTGAAAAACTATAAAATCTAAAATCGAGTTCAGTGAAAATAGCAAAATTGGACTTAATAATTCTTTTTTCATAGTTACTAAAGATTCAGGAGCTTTTTAAAATTGACCTATTGCCTCCAAATACATTTTACCTCTGAACATTTGAGTTATTTCTTTAAAGTCTGACTCCTTGGATTACCATTCTTCAGTTCCCTCTTGCCAGAACTATTCAGTGATGTTCCATCTTACACACACACACACACACACACACACACACACACACACACACACACCCCTTAGCCAAAGGTCTCCAGAGCTCTCTTTCCATCACAATAAGCCACCTACTTCTTCTGCCTCCAGGGTTTAGTGAATCTGGCTGTCACAGGTAGAGGCTGTTCATCCCCCCAATTTCCAAGTGACAAGGAAGTGATGTCCCCATTCTGCCAGCCTTCCCAATGCCACTTTAAGCCTAACCTTATGAAAAATCTCTGCGTTTCTTAAAACAAAACCCTTTACCATAGCTCTATTTCCTGGTAGCCCTGCAAACTCATACCAAGGTTATTGACAAAAAGGTCTGCATCCCTTCTCATTCCCTGAATATCATCATCAACAATAACAATAAGGTAATATCTCTGTGCCAATGCATTTCAGTTTCATATTATTTTACTATTTATAGAAAATCAATGACGAGCTACATTTCTTTCCCACTAAATAACACATGTATGTTTTAACAATTAACCAGATTTCTTAGTTTACAAGATATTGAAACAAAATCTTCTCTAGTGCCTGCCTGCACCACACGTTTGCACCGTTCAACAACTTCCCTCTCGGCTGAGACCCCCAATTACCTTAATTTTCCTTCTGCTCAGTAGCAGAAATAATGGTTGTTTACTTAGTTTAGTTGAGGGCACAGTTTCCTGCAGAGCATTTTTACAGACATCCATTGCCAGAAAACTATTTAAGGCATCTTTATGGGGGCCATCAGTTCTAAAACCTCTTGGAACTTTTCCCCTCCAAATTGTGATAGAGACAAAGGAAGGAAAGAGTCCTCAAAAAAGTAGAGTCAACATTTTCTTAGTCTTTGTTTAGTTCTTTCAGTCTGTTCATTATTGTTTTTCACTTTCCTGTGTTAAACACTTCTGAGAAAAATCTGTCTACCATGTTCAAAATGAATTATTGAAAAGAAAGAAAAAAAGCCTTATAAAAAACCAGAGCAGTGTCCTACATGATAAAATAACTGAATTTCTGTGGTCATCTTGTGACACCAAAGTCGACTGCTAATGTCTAGCTTAAAAACTACTCTTTGGAAGCAGGGCCTCCACCAAATGGAGACAGAAGACAAATTAGTTGATAATTGAGGGTGTGTGCCCAGGCCCCCAGGGCTGAAAACAGGCCAAGTGAAGACAGAACATGTGACAAGATGGGGGGAGGGGAGGAGGTGACATCTGAGTATAAAAGTCCTGACACACAGGCCGGGCATGGTGGCTCACACCTGTAATCCTAGCACTCTGGGAGGCCGAGGCGGGCGGATTGCTCGAGGTCAGGAGTTCGAAACCAGCCTGAGCAAGAGCAAGACCCCGTCTCTACTATAAATAGAAAGAAACTAATTGGCCAACTAATATATATAGAAAAAATTAGCTGGGCATGGTGGCACATGCCTGTAGTCCCAGCTACTCGGGAGGCTGAGGCAGCAGGATTGCTTGAGCCCAGGAGTTTGAGGTTGCTGTGAGCTAGGCTGATGCCACGGCACTCACTCTAGCCTGGGCAACAAAAGTGAGACTCTATCTCAAAAAAAAAAAAAAAAAAAAGTCCTGACACACTATCACCAAAATGAAAGGTATGCATTTTGCCATCCAGACAGTATTATAGAAACCAAGCATGTAAAAATATCAGGAGATATTTTCACATGGGAATGCGAAATTCTGGCCGGAATTCACTCTGTTTCGGGGCAAGAATCACCTGTGGAAGCTATTAAAGCAGCCAGAGTCGCTTTTCCAGCTCCCCGGCAGCGGTGCAAGCAGTTCCCTTTAATATTCTTGTCTAGTGAAACAGCAAAGGCCCTCCGTGCCTATTTTTAAATGCACATTTTTAATATTCAATATAATGCTACTCTTTAACAAACTCTTTACTCCCTGCCTCTCTGATGAAGCTTCCCGTGGTCTTTAAAGGGATTGTTAACCCAAGAATGGATCACACTCTTTCTACATGAGCAGGCCCAGAGACACTCCATTAAGCCTTGCAGTGCGTAATGGAAGTTGCCGTCTCTCACCTCTGAGGAGCTGAGCCAGCTGCTCCGTGAGGAGCTCGGGCGCCTCCTGGAGAATCTCTTGCAGCACGAGGGAAGAGGAAGGCTCGCGGAGCTCAAACCTGGCCTCGCTCTGCTCAGCCGGATTAATGACTTTGACGACCGCGGATTCTAAAGCTTTGTCCTCGCTGGAAAGCAAATGGAGGAGAAGGAAGAGAAAGAGACATGGCATGTTTTCCTCTCACTTTCTGGAATTATTTCATCTCTGCTCTCACACAAATGACTTCCTCTCAATAACCAAAAATGTGAGGTAAACTCACGTGACTCGGAAGGATAGAACCTTAGTCTGCGTGTTTCCACATTTCATGTCAACTCATTTCTCTTCCCCAAGAATCTTAAAATACCTTCATACCTTAGCAGCTTTATCTCTTGTTCCACTTTGAAAAATAATAATGATAGCTAACATTTTTTGAGCTTCTACTACAGGCCAGACACTATGGCAGATACTTTAGGCGTATTATTGTATTTTATACTATAAAATAACCTCAAAAAATGAGTTCTCTTAAAATCTCCACCTTACAAATGGGGAAACTGAGGCACAGGGAGGTTTAAGAAATTTGTCCAAGGTCACATGAATGCGTAGTAGACTAGCTGGTATTGAAACTCTGAGAATGTGGACCCAAAGCTTGCACATCCAGTCACTGTGGTATAGAAAAAATACTACTGTGCTTATTTACTTCAAGAATTATTCATTATATGTGAGATAGAATTGGATTCTACCAAAGGCAGGAAGAGAGACATGGATGAAACTAACTTTATTCTTTCTGCCTGTCAAAAACAAATGAGTGACAATTAAGGAAATAAAATCTCAGTTCATTTTTGAAAAGTATTCTATTTCATAAACAATCCCAAAGCCAGAGTTCATCACTTTAGTCTCAAAATCAGCATAAATTTTTCCATTTGAATTGGTAACAAAACTCTTCCTCAGAATTTGACACACACACAATGGCTTCTAGCATTGTCTTTTTCTGTGTCTATTTGCATTAGTTGGTTTGAAAAAGTTAACACATAAATTTATGTCGAGCATATGATTATTTTGAATAACCTTTAGTGGTACTTGGGCAAGTCATTTACAACACTGAGTTATAGGTTTCTTATCTGTAAAATAGAGGTTTAAACTATTAATAAATGAATATTCAAAAATCCACCCTTCTCTTATAGTACAAAATGCTGTGAATGAACAAACCAATGATCAAATGTTCATAGTTATCTCTACATATTTTTCCACTTCACTTTACTAAGATTTCTTTCTTAAGAACTATTCAGTTTTATCTAATGTTTAATTTCAATTTTCATTACACCCTTTCAGCATCAATACAAAAAAGACTATTGTGTTGCCATAAGAAAATGTTTGAAATGCTTTAAGATTATAATTTTGGTCAATTTTATAAGAATTTTCCACTTAAAGGTGTCACATTTGAAATGTAAAAGTAAAAACAGAGGATCGACATAGCCCAAATTTTGCCATAAGAGAAGAAAAAGACATTTCCTTTCCTTTGGGTGTCTTCTGCTTTGAACAAATCTCCTAATCCAAACACATCCTGAACAAGGTGACATTTTGCCCAGAAGAACCTTCGTCTAGCAGTTGAACAACCAGAGCCTCCCATTGAGTCTTACCTTGCCAGCACGCTGCTGCCAACAAGTGTTATAGATAACTTCCCTTCGTCATTTAGCTGATGCAGGTTAATTTCATCCCGGAATATGTGGAATGATTCCGGGATATTTAGCTCTTCTAAAATAAATCTTGTCTCGGTGAAGTAGATGAATTCAGTTCTTGGTATGTTCAGGACTGGTAAACAGAGAACCCCAGGTGGACCTACCTACCAAGAAAAAAGTTGGCTGAATCACTGAAAACAGCAGGAGGAAAGGGTACAACTACATCTCCTCTAGCCGGAGAGTAGCTGCTAAAAGGAATGTAAGTCTTTTGGCCTCACTTAACCAGGTGACATTCATAACCAAATTTTCCTGAACCCAATTAGTAGAGCATTACCCACTGGTAAGTGGCCCCTAATATTATTTAAACTCTAATTACTCTACTTGAAATGCCTCATGCCTTACTTGAAATATTTTATCTCACTTCAACCCCTCTACTATATATATATATATATATATATTTTTTTAACATCTTTATCATCTGTCTCCCCTTTCTAACATTAAGAAGGCAAGTTTTTTGGTTGTTTTTTATCAGCTATGTTTCTAGTACATAAAACAGTCTGGCACATAGTAAACACTAAATACATACTTGTTGAATGAAATAAATGAATCAGCCACTACTATAGTACACAAAGTACAAAGCCACTCCAACAAAGTGGGTTTTCTTCCACCTGTTGTGTTAATACTGAATCACAATTGCATAATAATCACTAACTTTTTGTGTATGGCAGGTTATTTTTCATAATTAATTAAGAGTTCTTGACAACTCTTGAGAGGAGAAGACTTAAGAAACAAGTCAAGAGCATGTGGCCCAAACCTACCCTGTCAGGACCTACTCTGAAGTTGGTGTCAGCAACCAGGTAACAGCCCCAGGCACTGCTGGGAGACTGCGAGGCCATTTTCCTCTCACAGTTTTCCTTAGCTATAAAAAGGGCTCACTTACCAGACTGAGAAGGATTTAAACAGGGTCACACATGTGGAACTGCAAAGCTCTGTGTTTTCCTCATGTGCTAATCCTCTGAGAGGAAGTAGTGAGATTCTCAGAAAAAAATTTATATGGGGACATAGACCATTAGCAGGGGGGTGGAGCCCAGTAAACTGAGAGAAAATCACAGAGAAGTGACAAAATTCTCAGTATGTGACCCTTCAGTAATTTCACATTTGTCTCCACACTCAGTGGCAAGCCTTTAAAGAATAAAAGAATCCACATCTCCTCATTTTTATCTATCTATCTAACTATCACAATTACTCCCTCCACCAAAAAAATTACTTTTCCTGTCCCTTTTGTTAGATGTCATTATATTCATTCAAGACACTGTAGTAGGTGGTGGTGGTGTCATTATTATTATATAATTTCCTTAAAAGTCCATGCCAGTGTCAGTCTAAAAAGCAATCCAGTTCAGTCAACTGTATGTTCTCTAGACAAGCAACACTTTTTTTCTAGGAGTCAAAAAACCAGTTAGTAAGATTAGTGTTTAATATGCATGTCTTGACACAAGCCCATTCATCTCCTCATACCAATTAATCTCCTTTGTAAAGTTCAACAAATTTTAGGATAAATTTGATATAAAGCCCACATGTAGAGATCAGAATATTTTACCCGGCATTTTTGTCAGCTGCTGCCCTAGAGCAGTTTTTGCCACCCACAGCTCATTCTGGAAGACTGGGTTTCATGTGAATTTAAATCGCTCTAGAGCAGCTATGCATACTGTCAGGGGCCAAGGACCCAAACAAAATTGGAATAAAACAAATCAGACTCTGAAAAATTAAACATTGTGTGACATTGGAAATAGCACCCAAACACTCATAATGTACATTTTTAGGCTTTAAAGTAATAAAACCCAGTATCATGGGCTGATGAATTTTATGGAATTGAGGTTTTAAAGCAATTTATTGAAAGGTCTTTTCCACTGCTATAGGTATGTCATATGCTTCACAGCATATGAGAGATTCTCCCTCAAGGCGGATTATCACTAACTGAGAATGACCTTGCTGTACAAAGTCAAGGCTAAAGACAAAACCAAACACGAATTTACAGGATGTAGATTTGACATATAATACCTCTGCCACTGAAAATTCTAGCCAATGTGATTTTTTAAATTTAAGTAAAATAGATAGTAGTAAATAGTAAATATAATTTACCATCTTTGTGGTTCATGTAATGTTCACACAAGATTTTCTGTACGTATTTTTCTACTCTTAAGACTATCCAATAAGGATGATGTAGGAAAATAAGAAATTCTGCTCCTTACTTTTGTTAGTTCCCTAAATTCCCATAAAATTAATCAACTATTATAAACATTTTAAAGTTTTTACTTGAAAGCCTTGACCTTATTGTAGCAATGTTTTGTAAAGAGAGTTAGTAAGAAGTAACTAGAACAATGCCTCACATATAGGAAATGCTCAATAAGTACTTGCTGATAAATGGATTATAATAATTTGTTTCCTGCAACAATAAACCAGAACATGAAAAATTAGGTTGACAGGTCCTTTTGTTTCTGGAAAATCTTTGTTCTTAAAAGCTACATAATAATACAAAATATTAAAAATATAATCCTTTTTTCCTCACCTTATCTAGAAAGTACGCATAGGTGAAGGCAGAAATGAGAGAATCCAAGTCACATGATTTGGGTCCAATAACCACGTGGACCTTTTCCAGGCGTTTGCTTCGATTCTGAAACAAATTCAGATAAAACATCACGGTTTAACCAATGACAGATTTATATAAAGAGGAAATTTTTCAATCTTTTTTTTAAGTATGCCTTATCTATAGTTATACATGATGGCAGAAAATCATAAATTTATCATGAAATTTTACATAATAACATAAAAATTGCACATGTTTAACATTCTGAAATGTTCACTCAAACTCTAGTAAATTGTCAGGAAGAGAAAATTGGTTTTACTGAGATTATTCACAATTTAACTTCATATTAATTGTATGTTGAGTCATAATTTTTTTTAGTAAAAGATCATTTCATTCTAAGGAGCAGTTGCATAGTACCCTATACTATTTCCTTATGTAAGATTTTCTTCCTAATTTAAGATATAAAGTGACTTTTTTCATATCTCTCTGGCACACAATGTAAGCAAATAAATGCAATTCAGTAAGGATTTATTCTTCACATCACATTTTGGGTAATAGGATATGTTCTCTGCATTATATTCTATAATTTAGTAAATGAAACTTGAAAACTTTCCTCTCTCAGAGAAAGAGGTATGATTAGTATTAATATCATTGCTCTAAAAATACCAATTAGTTGCTCTTACAAAGTATATAGTCACCTCTCTGGAAGAGAAGGCATACTGTTTTGTTTTTTCTTAGTTAACTCAATATTTACTGAGAATTTCTTTCTGGAAGGCTGACATTCTTTTGAAACTTCCAAAAAACCAACTCCTTCTAGAAAATTCCATAGCACAACTGTCCAATTCAGATAATTATAACATAAATTAACATCTTTATAGTATGTCAGAGATGACACATGTATACTTTCCCCACTTTTCATCATTTGTTTTAAATTCTCATTTTAGAACTGACCAGAGAGCCAACTTCATTGTACTTCTGCTCCAAAAGGCTATATAAAAGGTTACACTGTTTGTTTTAATAAAAAAGACTTATTCTTTTATGTGCAGAACCAAGATAAAGCACTATTTAATAACCTAGGAGGGATTTTACTGGTGGATCTAAACATTCGTTAATGTTTGTATGGAACTGCTGGTATCAGAGTCAGAAACAAGTTAATAAACAATCAGTCTGTAGCCCAAGGAACTTAATAAAGTAAATCTTTGAGGAAACTTAGTTAAAGAATCTATCGTTATAGACAAAGATAGCAGGATCAATGTTGCTGGTGGGTCATCTTACATAAAATATTGCTAAAACAAAATAGACCTACATTTTAAAAAAATACTAAGATATTTATCCTTAGTCAAACAGCATAATTTAAAAGCATAATATAAACCCTCTGAAGATAACTACAAGCCCTTCTCCCCGTCACCACCAAAACTAGCTCCCATTTCTTCCTCTTCTCCCAGTTTCCTTCCCCAACCTCATAAATTTATAGCTGGTTCACTTTGCAGAGTGTCCTTTGGGAGTTTTAGTCTAGGCTCAGTTCTCACTCTCAGAGTGGGGCTACTTCCCCTGTGCAAGACAGTCAAATATTCTAGGAGCACCTAAAGAAATTTAGGTAAATGGAATTACACTCCATTATAACACAAACAAATGCATTAGGAAATCATATTACTGCAGAATGCTGTTCTTCCGAGAAGCCCAAAGGTCTAAGTAGACATTACCTCATTTCTCTTCCTCTGCCTTACTGTCTCTTGTAAGGCAGACAGTAAGAAGATTAACAACACTTTTTATAGGTCAGAGGAGTCTGCGATGAGGCCAGGTTTGTTCCCAGAATCCGTGACCCAGTGCAGTGAGCCCTGTCTCCCCTGCCCTGCACTAATGCCATAATGACTCCACGATGCCATAATGACTTCAGTTTCCCTCTACACAACAAGCGAGCACTGGCATTGAGGGAGAAAAGAGAACACTAAACGTGCACGCTAAATACAGCAAGGCTTCGGACACTCGTACCATCAAAATTACCCCCAAAGCCAACCTATTTGCTTCTTGTCTAGGCTTGATCATTTCCACACATTTCTGCGTTCAACCCTTAACTTACACGAAAGAAGACACCGGAGACGTTGCGAGATGTGTGTGCAATTCATCGCCAAGGCCACCCCCAATTATTACTTAAAAAAAAAAAAAAAACAGGAGCTAAATGAGGATTGTAAACCCAAAGCATGCTAGACCAACTCTCACAACTCAGGAACCTTCTAAGATAATCGTCATCTATTCCTCCCTCTCCATTTAAAGAGAAAAAGGTACATATCAGGTCAGGGCCACAGCAGACCCTGGTGTAAAATTTTGAGAGTTCTCCGTATTTCCTCGATTTTCAGTGCCATTCACCCACATGTGCCATCTTTAGTGAATGCTACAGTTTCCAGGCTCCAATATTCTCTTTCCCCCACCACTCCCCTCCATCAGAATGTACCATCCTGGCGCCCAGGTTCTCGAGGGACCTATCTGCTTCTCCCCCAGCAATTCCAATGGAGAAGATGCCAATGAGTGCTCCTGGGTGAATGCATTGCCAATGTAATATGCTGTCATTGTAAAAAGGCAGATAGCATGCCACAATCCAAAAATATGGCTGGAAATTTTTGCCTGGCTGAGAATGCAACCAGACAGAAAGAGCACCCCAACCAGAAGGTACCTTTGGTGCCTGCCAGTGAGCTTTCAAAAGGCTCCAACTCAAACTATCTCAGATGCTGCTAAGTGCCCGGGGCCCACCGGCAATCACTGATAAGAGAGAACTGGAGGGCAGCAAAAGGTAACCATGCTCAGACAGACTCCTGCCTGCGTGGTGGAACAGAACATGAGGTTAGTCATATAGACGCACCCTGTAGGTGAGCTCCAGGAATGTATAGGATTTGCCTCTTCGAATTGGCGTCAAGAACCAGACAATACAGACCCTGCTCTCAAGTTTTCCACCACAGACAACCCTGGTTGTGAGAACAGACCAAGCACAGGGCTCGAGCCAAGGCAGGAAAGTCTGGGGACTGATTTGGGGTGTCTGGGACAGGTAGCAGGAGGTCCCTGCAGGTTCACTCTGAGGCAATGGTGCAGCAGCAGGGGCAGCAATGACCCTGGTCCGTGGAACCCAGCAGAGACTCCTGACCTGAGAGATACTCTGCACCTCTCACTGCAGGTCTGCGGGTTCCCTCCTAGCTCACATCTGCATATATCCAGAGACTCACAGCTATTCTATCTAAATATTGATACAGTTCAGATTGGGTTCTGGATTATTTACAAACAGATAAACCATGCCTGGATAACAAGGACAATGATAATAATGATAAATGTACAATTTTATCAATTCAATTTATTATTGTCCTTGAAGCAATGAAACCCTGCTTGTACCAGGTATTGTTCTAGGCCCCAGTGATACAGCAGGGAACCAAATGGACAAGGATCTCAGCTCTCATGGCCATGTGCAATTTAGCACAAGGAGATCTGATGAAGCAAATAATCAGATAATGATAAATGGAGAAAAAGAAATCATGAAAGAAGGATAAAGTGTGCTAAGGTGAGGCACATTGAGAAAGTGACATTTGCATAAAGATCTGAAATCAGGGAGCAGGACCTAAGGCCAAGAGAAGAGCCAGTGCAAAGGCCCTGAGGTGACAGCAGGCCTGGCATGTTCAACAAATAATCACCACCCAGTGTAAACATTTTCTAAATGTAACTTTGTAAACTCTTCACTAGGAGTGACTGGTTCTGCTAAGCAAACACCCATTGCCTAATAGCAGCACATGCACACCAAGCATTAAGGAACCTGGGGAGACAGGTGACCCTTTGCCAATGCCTAAACCCAGTGCTGCCCAAACCCAGTACAAAATGGGATATGATAATGGGCTGCAATAGATACTGTACTACTTTGCCATGTAGATACACTTCCAAATAGAGGAACGGACTCTTTCTGCAATCAATGGATAAAAGGAAATATATTGACCAAGCCAGTATTCCAGATCACAATATGCTGTCAAAGTGCAATCCTATACACCGCTAAAATGAGACTTCTTAATGAAGTTCACTTCTTATCTTTTTTTTTAAAAGCTAGCAAAACACCTACACATTCAGATTCAACTGCCCATTAAAGGAAACTGCACTTGTTAGGCAAAAGCACTTTCAAACCTACCCACAGAAAACAGAAGAATCAATGAGAAAGAGGAGGGGGCCTCTGGGCCCTTCATCTGCTTCTTCCTACCAACCCCCTCTTAGAAACAAAGTTGCCCCTGCCTATAACTTTCCACAGCTAGAGTCTCACGATAAACCTTTTCATCAAAAAGCCCTTGCCATACGGTTATACGATGACTTTCCAATACTCATCTTCCCCAACTCTCTTTTCTGAAAAATTTTATGAACATTTTTTCAAAAATAATTAATTGCAATGAATTTTGTTGCAAACATATTGTAGGCAAAGCACACAGAAGTTGGAGATTGGCTTTCCTCACTAAAGCGAGGCGCATTTCTTAAGTCTCTTATTTCTAACCAACAGATAAAGAAACAAGAGGGGGCAAAAGCCTTCCAAAATGATAGGATGGTATCTGCGAAGAAAGCTGGGCTTAGACGTGAGTTGCAATTTGAGCTACTTACCAACCCCAAGTCGATGAGGGAGTCTGCCTCCCAGAGGGGGTCTGCTGAGGATGGTACGGAACAGGACCCAGGTCCTGTGCAGAAGCCCCCCTGCGCCTGTGGTTGCCACGATTCTCAATAAGAAGACTGAGGCTGGAAAGGAGGAACCCTTACACGCTGCTTGTGACCCTGTAGATCCCCAACTACTCCCCAGTCACAGTCGCTAGGAAAGCCAAGGAAGTTTGTGGAGCTACAGCAAGGACTCAGATGCCCAGAGCAACCCGGTCCTCCAAGGACAAGGACAACCCCTCCCCTCCATCAGCTCTGCCCCGTGCAGATAAAGCCACATGCTTTGTTGGTTTGGTAAACAAGTGGCGTGACTCTTGATATTGGCCCTGGGTTGAGGATGATTTTGAGAATGCCTGAATTTCTCTTTGTTGTTTGTTCCCAGGACTATTCTCTGCCTCTGGGCCCCAAATTTTCTCCAGGTAATGATAAGATTATAAGAAATTTAAAATCCCTTCTTTGGGAGAGATAAGGGACAGGTTTGAGCAAATTCAGCTATCAATAGCTCTGTGCACCTGCACCTCTGTCTGTGTTTTCACATGCAAGAGGCCATTGTGTTGGGAAATGGGAGGGTCCTGACCTAAATCCAAGTTTTGCCTGAGACCCTTCTTGGATGAGCAGTCTGAGTCCCCAGCTGCCTTCAGGCCAGGCTCCTTTTAACCTGGAGCACGGGATGTCACTCAACTACTGTTTTGCCTTCTCAGCTTAATCTATACTTCTCAGCCTGTTTGCTGCCAGTCTTGAAAACAGTGTTCTCAAGTGGAGTGAGCTCAAATATAGTCTCTGTGCATCTTCTGGATCACAATAATGACTTGTGCAAGAATTATTTTCCTTAGAGCATTTAATTTTTTGTACTTTTGTTCAGGATTCTCATTCTGACAGTGACCTCAAAGGACAATTTTGGGGGGCAGCACCATTATTTTTCTTCCACAACTTCAACCTCAAAAAGTCAGGGATGGTGCCCTCAAATTCTTATCTTCCCTGAAGAGCTCTCAGGAGAATTGTCTTACATAGATTCCTAAGATGTTTTCATTTTCCAGCTATCCCATTTTGGGGGGAGATGTATCCACTTATTACTGACTGGTTCCTTCCAGCTTAAATAGATGCCCCTTCTAGGAAAGTATCATCCATGGTTCTATAGGTTTTTATAAATTCTCAACCTTTCCCTCTTCAGATTCAAGAAAGGTGATTGTTTTCACCTAGCCCCACAGGGACATGCCTCTGGGTCCACAATCCTTGTGTTTCCTCTGACCTTGTACTGTCTTGTGCCCCTTTACTGTGCTTAGTCCTCCAGGCTGGAGTCATTCAAAACCACTAAGAGATACTGAACTTTCGAAAAAGCT
The DNA here is from genome assembly GCA_008750895.1 of Mirza zaza. Lineage (NCBI taxonomy): Eukaryota > Metazoa > Chordata > Mammalia > Primates > Cheirogaleidae > Mirza > Mirza zaza. The sequence goes on from VSMD01122461.1 coordinate 163,079, forward strand.
TAGAAGAGTTTCTTTTACTAAATGATCAATGTCAAAGGCAACACAAGAGTCTTCAAGGCCAAATTTGAAAGAACACTCCTGCTACGTGTACACAGAACCCTATACTCCTGTCATCTTAGGGTTATATGTTAATTACTTTATAAAATAATATATGTTCATTATAAAACATTTGGAAAATGTTGAAACTTGGGGGAAAAAGAACCCTCAATTCCCAAAATTATGTTTATTTCTACGAAGATTGAATATATTCCCTTTAATCTTTTTTTTGTTTCTATGAGTGTTCTCTTTTGCAATACTATAATCATATTATACATAATATGTTTAACTTCTCTTTTTTAACTTAACAACACTCTGTGTTCTTTTAAAATTATAACTATAAATGTTATAATGGCCAGAGATGACTTCTGTTTGTTTTTGTAACCCCAGCTGCCACCCTACTGCTTTACATATAGTAGGTGCTCAATAACTATTAAAAAATGAATGAATGAATGATTATGACATTTAATGAATACAGTATTCCTTAATATGGGACATCATAATTTATTTAATCAATCTTCTATTGTTAGAAATATAATTTATTTTCATTTTTAGTAGTCTAAACAAGGCTGTTGTGAATATTTGGAAGATAATATTTTTGTGTCCATCCCTAGGTCTTTCTTCAGGATAAACTCCTGGATTTTAAATTTCTGGGTCAAATAATGTGAGTATTTTTATGCTCTCCAGAAAGGTTGTGAAATTTATATTCCCATCCAAAGAAATATCTAATTCTTAACCTTCAACTGTGTATTTAAGCATTATCATGTTAATAGGTAAAACTGTGCCTTAATGTTGTTTAATTTGTACTTATGATTATGAATGCTTTAGAACATTTTTTAATATGAACACAAAAATACTATTGTCTTTCTATAGAGACATTATTTTGTGAATTTTTCTCTGCTTAAGTTTTAGGGTATTTATCCTACTCTCAGTGATGAATAAACTATTAAAATATTATTAACATATTCAACTCTGGTAACATCAATAAGATACTATTTTGTTTTCTGGCCTTGGGCAGCTATTGAACAAGTTGTTCCATAAATTGCATTAAGTATGCAATAAGCATGCATTATTTAATATGACATTATCATTTTGAGCACTAAAGAACAACAGCACACTCCGTACCACCTTATCCCCGATCTACCTGCTCTGCTTCCTGAAAATGTTGCAATAATACACTTCAGACTAGGCTAAAAAACAGCCTAGGTCTCCCAGCTCTTCACTGCACTGCATTTACTCCTCTGCTTTGCTTCATGTCAAAACAATAATGCAAACTTAAAATTAAATCTAAGGTATCAAACATGTCATTATTAAATGTCTTTAAAAGTAGGAAAATTTGGTAAGACAATAGTACCAAAAAGAATGGTAAAAGAGAAACAACACAATAGAAGATAATATTTGTACCATCTTGCCATTAAAAGGCAATATTTCTAACACACAAAGTTCCTACATATTAGTTTTTAAAAAGACAAAAAACCCCAATGGGATAATCAGTAAAGATGTGAACGGGGCAATTAACAGAACAAGAAATGAATATATGAAAAGATACTCAATTTTATTAGTAGTCATGGAAATGCAAATTAGAGCAACAATAAAATGTCTTTTTCTTGCCTATCAGATTGGCAAAAAATTAAAATTGATTCCTACAAGCACCTGGGTTTGGGAAATATTGCCTTAAAGAGGACCCATGACAAGCTCCCAAGGACCATGTGGCTCCTGTCAACTGCAGAATACATTTGCAATTGGTTTTTGAGAAGTACTGCTTGAGTTGCTCTAGATCGAGCAGCAATTTCAGAGAGAATTGCTGGTGTTACATTATTTAGATCTGCTGAAGTTTTGAGTTAAAATAGGTCTTAGGATTCACCTCACTGAAATCCTTCAACGATTTCTAAAATGAGGTAGTTAGGGAAGAAACAATGCAAACATCAATTTATCTCATCCTTCGAAATTTCCTGTTTTTTAAAATATGTTTTATAATGTCCCTTATATGCTAGCCAAGTAACATATGACTAGAATTCAGAATGAATGTTTTGAGTGAATATACTCAAAAGACTATTACTGAAGTCATCGTACAACCAACAAAGGTTGGAAATTGATTTTTACAGATAAGCCAGTGAGATCCAAGAGGCGAACAGCAGAGGCAGGCAATAGCTCTGCATCGCCCATCTGAGGTCCACATGCTGCCTCTTCGGCCCAATGTCCTACTTCTACAGTGGAGGATGGAGAAACAGGTGTCAGCCACACAAATAAAACTGAACAGTAACTCTCTGCAATTGTTGTGTGTAACCTTTAGTTCTTAGTCATGCATGTATTTGGGGATCAGCTATTCAGCATCAGTAATCCACTTTCCTCTAGATTGATGGTTCCTGGTCCAGAGCCCTGGAAGACTTCCTAAGGCAGCGTGCTGCACGCAGGCGACACTCAAATCAACATCTGCTATTGAAAACAATGATATCAGATGTAACAGCGGAGCAGGAGAAAGTTTTTGACTTTACATCATTTCTTTGTCATGTTCGTGAAATAACAGTACCATGGAATAACACCTTGTTAATAGCACAAAAAATCAAAAATTATATTATAGGCTATAAGGCAGGGGTCCTCAAACTTTTTAAACAGGGGGCCAGTTCACTGTCCCTCAGACTGTTGGACGGCCGGACTATAGCTTAAAAAAAACTATGAACAAATTCCTATGCACACTGCACATATCTTATTTTGAAGTAAAAAAACAAACGGGCAAAAACACCCGCATGTGGCCCGTGGGCCGTAGTTTGAGTACGCCTGCTGTAAGTAATCATTCCTCTCTCAAGCTTAATAGACTCTCATTGGTGGTGGAGACTCTTTCTCTCCTTTTCTCTCTCCTTCTTTCTCCGTACACACACACACACACACACACATACACACATATGCATTATACCCTAGAGCACTATGACACACACATTCTACCTACCTTATGGTATAAAGTTCCAAAAAATGTATTAAAATGATATTTTAAGTAATGGATTTTAGAAGTATTATGTCATCAATTATTTCCCTCTTTTCTCTCAAGACTTAAAATACTTTTGCCTCAATACCAAATTCCAGTTTATTCTTTATTCTGCAGACATAACAGTTGTAATAATTTTATTTTTATTTATTTTTCATTTCGCATGGAGAAATAATTTTATTTTTAAATATCTCAAGCAGCGTGAACTGGTATCCTATAGACCCCTATGGAAATGTGACTTGATATTAACACACGTATATCCATCCAGCCTAATCCTGGGCCCTCAAACAGATCCATAAACCACCAAACTGAAAGGGCATAATTGCAATTAGCTACCAGGGGTTACTTAGCTCTGTTTCCCAAAACTTGGGTGATTAATGGATGTCCAGCATAAAGTA